>JXSR01S036188.1:1240-11340 GCA_000969725.1 Ophiothrix spiculata | reverse complement strand
TGTGTACAAAAGTCAACTACAAGGTCAAATGTGACACTATGATTAGGATATTGACATGGAAATGCTATTTTAGTAAGGTAATGTGAAAGCATTTTCAGAGATTTGTATGCATTTATATTTTATAAGTATAATTAACAGAAGGGAGCTCATGTAGTTGGGATTTTCTTACACTGGAGTATTCAATTGGTAGAAAAAAAGTTCAAGCAACAAGGGGCCTGTGGAACAGTCTAATCTTACCTGGAAACTTGAAGTGTACAATAGACGGAGTACTATTACACATACAAATGCTGCCTGGCAGGGGTAGAGTTGTTAGGCAGGTTGTCATGGTGATCAGCGGGAATCGTATGGTTGACAAGGGGACTGTGGAACAGTCTAATCTTACCTGGAAACTTGAAGCCTACAATAGACGAATCCGACCGGGCATGTTGATTTGTCTCAACCGTGTGTGGCGCTGTTGCGTCCGCCATTGAGGGGGGCCATCGGGGGCCACTTTTGTATACCTTATACGTTGTATATGTGGATCGGTTTTAATTTTCATGGCTTTACTTGGAGTTTTCGGTTGTATTTTTCAAAAATATATATAGGATAGTTAATTCACTTGTATTAAAAAGGAAAGCTTTAGCGAAAAATAAATGTTCAATATCGTGATACTCGTGGAAAGAACTTACTAAAAGCCATGATGATAGCGGAAGTTGCGCAAATTCAAGTTGTCACTTATAAAGCTGAAGCCGTCAGATTTTTGATATTCTTTTTTGCACCTTCTTGAAAAAATGGGATCTGCTTACTTTGAAAATGTTATTAAAAAGACAAGATAATAATTTTAGCTAAACAAACCTCCTCTAACATAGACAGATATGATTCGAAAACAGGAAAACGCTAACGCATCCGTATGAATAGGCCTACTATACCATAATAATTGTTTCCGATTTTATTATTTTCAAAAGATTGAAAAGAAAAACATGCTTTAGGCCTAGAGGTACGTGATGTTCTGAAACTAGCCAAACACATTTTTTGCGAGACAGTCATAGATTTACAGTCTAAATCTATGGAGACAGTACGTCTATAATAGGCCTACATTGTTCCGTAGCAAGAGGGGAGCGTGGCCGAGAGGTTAGAGCACGGGTCTCGTAATACAGAGATTGTGGGTTCGAGCCCAGGGCCGGGCGGTTTTCGTCTCCTTGTTTCCTTGAGCAAGAAACTTTACTCTACTTGCTCCGTGGTCGGACAGTCACGTAAAGCCGTGGGTCCCCTGTGCGAATGCTCCTTCATGGGGCGCTGCATACAGTGTAAACCTGGTGAGTCTATGGATAAGTTTCCAAAATCATGTTTGCTATATACAATGTATAAGTGTGCCATTTATCTGGGTGCTTACATAGTGGGCCTAAAAAATTATTGTTCACGGGATCCCAATCATTAAACTAGGCCGGCTATAGTCACTGGTTTGGTGTGCTGGTTTGGGTTTAGTATTATATCATCTTCATATCGAATATTTGTTTCAGTTATGATAACGAAACAAAATCGTATCAAAAACAGTTCAACATGTCCGATAATGAATGGCACGCGCGTGAATATCCAACAAAGCTGCCGCGCGTACATAACAAACGCGAGCTTTTAGAACAGCGTTCTTAAAACGCACGTCAAATTGCGTATTTTAGCAACCACATGATTCAGCAGTAATTTCATTCAGTCAAAAGAAAAGTTCGATTTTAAGATGGACATAGAATATATGTCCCGGGATAGGCCTAAAAGACTGACATCTCAATGTATTGACTATGGTGACAAGACAACTACTAAATTGGCCCCCCGTAATGGCGGCGACGCAAGAGGGCGGTCTTTCGAGAGTGCTTTGTCGGATTTGTCTATAGGCGGAGTACCATTACAGATACAAATGCTGCCTGGCGGGGGTAGAGTTGTTAGGCAGGTTGTCATGGTGATCAATAGCAATCCTATGGTTGACAATGGGACTGTGGAACAGTCTAATCTTACCTGGAAACTTGAAGCCTACAATAGGCGGAGTACCGTTACACATACAAATGCTGTCTGGTGGGGGTAGAGTTGTGAGGCAGGTTGTCATGGTGATCAGCGGGAATCCTATGGTTGACAAGGGGACTGTGGAACAGTCTAATCTTACCTGGAAACTTGAAGTGCACAATAGGCGGAGTACCAGTACAGTTACAAATGCTGTCTGGCAGGGGTAGAGTTGTGAGGCAGGTTGTCATGGTGATCAATGGGAGTCCCATCGTTTCCATTGCTAATACTGAGTTGTGCTTGGTGTTGCTTTCTGGTTATCGGGTCAGATGGGTAAGAGGTCCATTGTTGCGCTTCAAAAGGTATCTGAAATGGAAGAAAAAGGTTAAAACATGAGAAAATAGCAAAAATCTTATCTAGACTAGTTTCCCACTTCGAATGGTCTTTCATTAATGTTTTATGTAATTTTGACAATTACATAAAACAGCTTTATTGGGTTATCATACATAGGTCAATATAGACCAGCCCCTCTTGTGCAATTAAGTGTCACAAAAGTTAAATAAGGCCAAACAAAAAAATGTTTGCTTGTCCTCGTCTGACCGACCGTTTCCCACGCTGCGACCGTATAACTTTTTTTTTCAAAAAGTTTTATTTTTTCAACATTTTCACAAAAATCGCGAAATTTCGAAGACGAATGCAAGTCCCAGGTATGACATCACGAATTAATATTCATATTTTAATACCAGGTCTACCGATTTTGAACATAAACATGGAGGAAATCGGATGGCCATAAATTTAGCGTAGTTTTGGTACTTTTCTGCATATTTAAATGGATGATCGAGCATTTCTATTGCATTTAAACATCAAACAGAACACACAATCTAATTAAAATTGCAAAGATTGTACAGATATTTATAAGGCCTTTTGAGAAAAAGGCAATTTTAGTCGGGCAAGTTAAACTGGGTTGCCGAATTTTTCACCGGATTTTGCATTCGGAGGCGAATTTTAGCGTACTTTTTTTTGCTACTTTTCAACATTTTAATGGATGAGCAAGTATTTCTATTGCATCTAAACATAAAACGGAACCCAGAAACTTATGTAAAGTGAAAAATGATCTTTGATTTTCATTTGGGTTTTTGAGATAAAAGCAATTTTACCTGGGAAAATAAGATATATAAAATTAAAAAAAAAAACCTTTTTCCGACCGACCGACCCTGCCTCGAGAAGGGCATCTATGGACAAGCAAACAATTTTTTTTTTTTTGGCCTAATGGTTACAATCAGAGACGTCTATAACTTTTAGTTATAGATGTCTCGATCTGGTTACAATTACCCTTAGTATGCCATGATTTGAGGCCAGTTGTGTATATTGTTATCAAAGCTTTAGGTCGATACTCTCTGCCTGGAGCCTATAAATTGTTTATTTAAAAAAAAAACTAAATTTTTCTTAAAATCTAAAAATAGGTATTTTAATAAAGTGCTCAATTTTATTTTTTTTAAATTAGTCTTTTAAACCAGCAAGAAGTCAAAACAAATTAACATGGAGTGTTTGTTCTCCAAAATCGTGTGTGCAAGCCTGTAGCGCCGCGGGTGGGGGACTGGGGGTGGGGTGCGCCGGGAAAGTTACAACCCCCCTCCTCCCATTTATAAATGTACAAAAATCCCCAAAAGGTTAACAAAAAGAATCCACAATTAAAGGACTAAACTAATTTAAGGCCTACTACACAAAACTGAAAAACCTTTTTTTTTTCTTGTCACTTTTTGAAAGCTAAGTTTAATGTCCACTTTAAAAAGAAAAAATTTCCTCCAAAAGGTCTACTTTTTGATAACCCACACCTCCCTTGAAAAAAATCCTGGCTACAGGCCTGAGTGTGTGCAATAAAATATGTGTACGCTAAACTACACTACAATTAAAATTTTAAATCATTAGGCCTAAATATAAAATGGAGTATTTTAAAACAACTCTTTATGTACCGTATAGTCAAGGAATAAATAGAGTGTAGAATATCTGTTCCAATGTTTATAGTTCCGGAGGGTCAGTAATCGCCTAGCAACCTAGTGTATCAATGTAACCAAGTTTATAAAGTTGCTTTGTTGGCTGTTATTGCTGAAAACTATTGAGAGAAAAATTGCCTTGAATAATTAAAGGTGCAATTCATGATTTTCATGTGGCCTCTTTTCTAGCTAAAAAAAAAGAAGAGTACACTCAAATTTGACACAGGTGGCCTTGAGGGTGAAAAGTGGATCATGAATTGCCCCTTCAAATAAAATCACCAGGCTTCGCCAAGGAAACCCAACTTGGTACTTGGTACCAAGTAAGCTAAAGGAAGCTTAAATTCAATAGGGCTCCAAGATGTTTTTTTAAATTCAGTTGTCACAGAGCGAGGGTTAAATTGATGATGTAGGTATAGATTATGTTTGAGATCTCTTGTCTTTTTGGTAGGGATTCAATCAATCAATCAATATACACTGTTCTTGCATGACATGCATACCCCATGAAGGAGTCTATTCATACAAGGGAACCAACGGAACATGACTTCTGAATTTTGAGTTGAAATAAATAGAAGACACTTTGAAATGTTCCAAGAAGATAGAACTACATTTTAGTAATAGGGGTTATTATAGCCAAATTGAAAAATCTTTAATTTTTCAATACCCTAGGTATCATATATAAATTTGTCTGCAACTTTGTGGTCAATAAATCAAGGAATGAGCTACAGTAAACATTAAAGGGACTGACCTAGATTCTTCCCACTAATTTTTTCATGTATTTTTTTTACATGAATCGATAAAACATGTTTATAGTAATATAACCTACCAGTAGTTTTCTATGATTTTGAGACATATTTTGATGAATATTGCAAATTAATTCTCTCTCAATTTGAGCCATTTCTGTGTAAATGTTGTACTTTTTTTTAATTTTACTTCACCTTTAAGCTTTATTCTAGAGCATTTTTGTAAGTTATTTTTTATTCTAAGTGGAATCTAGGCTAGTACCTAATCCTTTAATAGCCTGTGTATGCTATGTAACACATAGTATATGTCATACCCATTATCTTGTTGGCATGGTAGCAGTAAACAATGTTGACATGAATAATTTAATGTTTCAATAATACCAATAACCACAAATGAACCTTAAATGGGGAAAGATAACCATACCCTAAAATAAATAAGCTCACTATGGACCCTTGGACAAAATGGATCCCTTCTGCAAGATCTCAGATTGGATTTTTGAATGGTTCAATTTACATGAATACACTACGTGATTTTTGCGCTGAAAATATACGCTGAAATTTTTTTGGCACTCTGAAACCTCTCTTAAATTTGAAATACAAAGGAAAAATGGCACTCTGAAAATTGTTCAGTTATTTTTCTGCGTGATTTTCGGAGATTCACGGTTGTGGAAATTATAAAAATGAGGGATGGACTTAACCACAACCGATGCTCATTATAACGTAAAATAGCATTTCTGAAAATCACGCAGAAAAATAACTGAAAAATGCTTAAAGTGTCAATTTCCTTTGTATTTCAAATTTAAGAGAGGTTTCAGAGTGCCAACAAAATTTCAGCGTATATTTTCAGCGCAAAATTCCCGTAGTGATAAGGCCATGCGTTTTAACCTCGCTGACTTTTTGTTACAAGCCATATTTTGCTACGAGTGATAGGCCTATATGTTCACCTTCTTTCAGTCATATCTCAACAACTAAACCCTTCAAGAGGGTAAAAGTATACAGTTTCTGTAAGGAAATTTCACAAGGAATCCAAACATACATAAATTTAAAAACATGTAGTGTTTATTAAAGCAATAAAAAAGTTGAACAAAAAGTGATACTAGAAATCATAATTTTTTTCTCTGATGCCCCTGCCTGTAATTTTTGTTGTTTTCTTACAGCTCAATGTTCAAGCTTCATTGCAATATGATTGCCTGAGGAAAAAAATGGAATTATCAACTCATACTGGGCAGTCCACGCATTTTAATGGGTTGGGGTTTGAAATCTTGAAAAATTGTAAAAGGGTGGGGGGTTCATGTTTGTCAACTAAAAAGGGTGGATTGATATAAAGGGCGAAAGCAAACTATAAAGGGTGGGGGGTTCTTCAGACTCCCAATTTGTGTAACTATATTTACAAAAAAAAATGAAAAAAAAATGGAATGTATACACTTTGAATTGAAAATAAGTGAGGTGATATTTCAGGCTTGCTTTTGGGCGTCAGTCTACAACATTACCATGACACCCAAACTGTATGCAAGATAAATAGGAATACTCAATTTTATTATTAATTAAAGTTCATCATAACAAAACCAAGGTGTAAACACTTACTATTGACGGTTTCGAGTGTCATGGTGGACTCTCATCTTCAGAATGATGGTATATCCTTCTTCTGGGTAGAACGAGACTTGCCAACAGAGGGCTCACTCCTATCCAAAAGAGGATCAAATACGTGATTGATAAAATGGCTCCCCTCGTCCCGGTTCATGACGTGGGGTCCTCTTTTCCTGATCCAGATGGCTTCTCGAATCTTTCTAATGTCCGTGTTGGTTTCTTTACCAAGAACTTTAATATTGTCCCAGTCTATCACATGATTGTGGAGCACCGCATGGTCTGCTATGGCAGATTTAGACTGTTCACTTTGCGAGGCTTTTCTGGTTGCGCGGGTATAGTTGGCTTTCGCAACTTCAACATGGGCTGTTTCACTTTTATGTTCTTTTATGCGAGTGCCGACACATCTACCAGTTTCACCAACATATGTTGCAGAACAATTTTTGCATGGGATTTCATAGATGCAGTCTGTAGTGTTGAGCACATCGCGTTTGTCCTTAGGATGGACTAGAAGTTTGCGGAGAGTTGTGTTAGGTTTCATGGCGGTGGCAATGCCATGTTTGCGGAAAATCCGATTAGTTTTCTGTGAAAGTCCCTCAACATAAGGTATAACAACCATACCTTTAGTCTTGTTGTTGCCGCTAGTCTTTGATTTTGTCACTTTACTTTGTTTACCGTCCATTTTGTCTTTCACATGTTTAAATGTCCAATTCGGGTAACCGCAGCGGTTGAGCGCGATTTTGATTTTCTTCTCTTCCTCCTCCTTATCAACATCCTCGGTGACAACAGTGTTCATCCGGTCTAGAAGGGTGCGAACTACGCCTAACTTGTGGTGAATAGGGTGGTGGGAACTGAAGTTGAGATATTGGTCGGTGTGAGTTGCTTTTCTGTACACCAACAACTTCACCGAACCATCAGGTTTGCGAACAATGAGAGTGTCCAGGAACGGGATCTTACAATTGTCCTCTTTCTCATACGTAAATTTGATGTTACCGGTAGAGTCACTTTGATTAATATGGTCGGTGAGGTTTTCGATTTGGTCTTCCATGACACTCGAAACCGTCAATAGTAAGTGTTTACACCTTGGTTTTGTTATGATGAACTTTAATTAATGTTTAAAATCAAACCTGATGAATCTATTCAAGGAATACTCAAGCAAAAAATAAGTGAGGTGATATTTCAGTGCCCCGGTATAACATTACTATGACACTATAAATTGCTAAAAGGGTGGGGGTCTGGAATTAAAAGTATTATTAGGGTGCCTTCATACAAAGGGTGGGGTAATATAAAAGGGTGGGGGTCTAACCCTACTGACCACTATGTAACTATTAAAGATTTTAAAATAAAATCACACTTTTAAAGACATGAATTTCTCTGTGGCCTATACCTTACACATGATACTGTGTGGGGTTTTTTTTGCATTTTTGAATTGCTTGATAAATTTCCTTTCGGGCCTATGGGGACTATAATTATTGAGATATGCATAAAAGATGGATAAATGATGCGCTAAGCAAAATACGGCATGCTAGTCCGCTACAGGGTAAAGAAAAAAGTAAACCTTTCTAGGAACTTTTTTTCGTATTTTCATGGGAAAAAAACAGTTCCTGTGACCTAATTCGGGAAAAAAGTAGTTCCATACACCCTATTTTTGACAAAAAATCCTTTTTTTAATGTACTGATGAGAAATTTCTGTGAGATTTATGAAAAATGCCAAGTCGCTTTAAAAACTTGCTTGTTTTTGACAGTAATTTGACATTCACCCCAAAATTTGGCTCATTTATTTGTATTTCATTATTCAATATTGCCAGAACAAATCATCTGTAGTCAGAAATTCTCGTGATTTTTATTATTAAAGCAATACTATAAGATTTTGATCAAAAATGGTTTATAGTAAAAACATCATAAAATGGAGGAATGAAAGCCTCAAATGGATAAAAAGCACATGCAATGCTTTCCTATATGTGGAATTAAATTCGGGATCCCAAATTTATAATTAATTAGGCCATAACAGAAAAAGTAAGCATCTTTGAGCCAAATCGTTTGGAGGGTATTCATATCTTCCAAAAACAAACCCATTAAGCCAAAAAAATCAGAAGTCATGGGTGACAGGGGGCGCTTCATTTTTAACACTTTATAGTATTTTTTTTTTGGGGTGGGGTCTTCAACTTTTTTTCTGGCAATGGCGCGGCAGCGTTATACCACGGATTCCGAAGCCCTGGTTGACTATGTAACAGGCACCAATTTATCCATGGTTTAAACACTTGTAAGCATTAAATTTACAGTATTAATTTTACATTTCCTTACTGTGGCACTATAAATTAGATAGTTTAAAGTGTAGCTTTTTTTTAATCCAAGATTCTAGTAATATGATTAAATTTTGAAATTTTATAAAACTCTTGTTGAAATGGAGGTGCCAAAAAATCAGTTTCCCATAGACTTTGTACAGGGGTAGTTGCTAGTCCTGGCATTATGACTTGATTTAGAGTTAAGTCATGGGAATTATGCCCGGGGGGTTCTTACTGACAAATGGTATACGGGGGTGCTCATAGGTTTTGTTTGGGGTGCATTTTCGCAATTTTTGGTTTATTCAGATGGTTGGGTTTTTCCTGCGCGGCAGGACAACATGTCTTCCTTAACATCGGAAAGAAAATTTGACTTTAAATGTTAAATTTTATATTTTTGTCTGCCGCAAAACTCGGTGATATTGCAACCTAGGATCACCAGGAACATAGTTTGCTGCTTTAAGGAACTTTTTGAACAGGGATTGAGCAGATTTTTTGAGATTTTTTACGGTCACTATATCAGTGTGTACTTTCAACCGGACAGCAATTAACAACGCAGCCATGGAGGAGTGAGCACTTGAGCTGCCGGGCGTATGGAACGTGTAACTGGTCTTTAACATCTTAGCGGTCCCCATCTGCGGTCACCTTCTAACCCAATTCCACAATGTACGCGGGACAAACTGTGAGTATTGTAATTTTAGGGCTTCACCTATGGATGCTGCAAGGGAGATTTTACAACCAGCATTATTCTGACCTACCAACCGTGAAGACAACAAAAACTGAAACCGAGTTAATACTCTTATATTTCCAGTTTTACCCAGAGTTCCAATACCAATGTTATCCATCAAATAGCCTATGCCAAAAATAATAGGACACACACTAACGAGAACAAGAAATAACCATGCTAAAAATAAACTTACTGTATCTATATGGGTTTATTATTACTCCAAGCTGGGGATTGTGAAATCAATCCGGAGCCCGTCTCAAAAGTCCCACGATTCCCATGCCAAATTTGTAACAAGGCGTGTCGTTGGGGTCAACGCGCGATATGCTGCGATAGGTGCGAACTTTGGACGCATGTAGATTGCATGGCTATGGATACTAAGATTTACCAGTAGCATGTCATGGATCTGCTGCCAATGTGGCATGCCAAATTTTGCAAGTAGCTTATTTTTATCTAGCTCAATTGAAACAACAAACAGCTTCAGCAGCCTTGAGGCATTGGACTCGTCAGACATTGAAGGCAACCCATTTTCACCACCAGCACTAGTCCCAACTGTGACTCTCTCAATAGAGTCACATGAATGTCAATTGACATCGTACAGTCATGAGTGGTAAAAGTTGTTTCATCAATTTTTAGTAAACTAAGTAAACTTACAGGACCCAAACATTCACTGAAATGATCCACAATGACTTTGGAATATTATTGTGAGTATTTTAAAATACTAGAGTAATTTTTAAACCAACTTTTGGCAACTTTTTTGTCAAAGCACATGGTCGCCGCCATCTTGGATTTTGACCAACTTTTATCA
>JXSR01S036187.1:9463-33572 GCA_000969725.1 Ophiothrix spiculata | reverse complement strand
TGAATACTAGTGTCCCCAGAATTTCCCGTCATTGTCATTGAATTTTCATTTAGAATATTTTCACCTCTGTTTTCATATCTAAATTGACCAACTTCCCTATAAGGCAGCATGGGGATGAAACACTTTGAATGAAAGTGTGAAACACAAAATTTCACACTTTCATTCAAAGTATGAAATACACAAGTAGAGAGTTGGAAAAAAAAAAACTATAATGGGGATGTTCAATAAGTTTGTGGCATGATAAGGAAGGAAGAAGCTATGCCATTCCTATAAATGTAGTGCAACTTAGTTGATTAGTTGATTAATATATGAAAGTTTCAAGTAAATATCTGATTTAGTATTTATTTTACAGAAACATAAAAAATGTCATTTTGATGTTTGTAAAGTTTAGAATTAAGCATTAAAAAATTTAAAATCTTCAAGTAAATATCTGATTTAGTTTTTATTTTACAGAAACATAAAAAATGTCATTTTGATGTTTGTAAAGTTTAGAATTAAGCATTAAAAAATTTAAAATCTAACCATTATGATATCAAGAACTCCCCAACTCATCTCCGCTGTGACATCTTTAGAAATAATTATTTTCATGCTATTTAAAGGAGTAATCTTTCTTAGGTGTTGAAATCTAGTCTTCGTTAAATTTGTTGTGTGTAGTGCCTTGGAGAGAGATTTTAAGGTTAAGGCTGGGGTAGACCTTCAACTAGCATGAATTGTTTTTGTACTCTAACTCTCAAACTAATTGCATAAACCATATAAAAGTATACATATTTACAAGCAGATTTTTACCATGAACATGATGATGATATCAGTTTTTGACCAAAAATGTCAATTTTGGCAAAAAATGCCAAAAACTGTATTTTTTGCCCCAAAATTTCTTGAAAGATTTGTTGTTTCTCCAAATTTCATAGTAAAAACTTGTCTCAGAAAACTCTAACTGGCAAATTTTTAAATTTCTAGAAAATAAAAACAGAAGCAGATATTTACTTGACACTTTCCATCATCAATTAAGTTGAACTACATACCATATCAATTAGAACATCATAGCTCAGCTCCTAATTCAGGCCACAAATATATTGAAAACTTCTCGTGCATAGAATCATGAAGTAAAGGCTGCTTTTGGTCGATTTCAGCCCTGGCCAATTACATGATACAGCAATATACTTTCCTGAACCATGTGGCCCGGGAGCATTTTTGACTTTTGATTTATTTTGATTTGAATTATTTCTAATGGTGGAAAATGTTCCAGGAGCATGTTTAACTAGTATGGTGCTATAGTCTAAAGAGCATATTCGACAAACAGGTCCCTAAAGTATTTTCAAATTCAAATCAAATATGCTCCTCGACCAAGTTTTTTAGTTAAACATAGTCTGGAGCATCAAAATCAGATATGCTTCTTCCTCCTGGAACAGTTACTTCAATTAGATTTTTTAAGTCAAAGATGCTCCTGCAGGTGCAAAATGATTCAGAACAATCTATCTAAGCTTTAGCAACATGCACAAACTTTTATTAGCCATGTGAATATTTTTTACCATATATTTACACATTTTTTGCATGCATGCATGTTTATGTACATTACATTCAGTTACACATGTGGAATTGTTATAAATATAATTTCTTGGAGATCAAAAGAAGATTTAAATTGGTATAGCTCAGAATGATACCACTTTAAAGCAATTACATGTAAGAGCATTCAAATTGGTTGATGTTTTAATTGGTCAAAACAAGTAATAAAGTATGGACTAGTTATTTCAGGCTTTGTAAAATTCAACTTAGTTCATAACTGTGAGCTCTCTCTTTTCTGAAAAATCGAGGAATGAAGTTATTCCAGGATTAACCTTTGTGAATATGGGCCATTGTGTTTTGAATGCTTATTATTTCGGGATATTGTATTTTGAATGCTTATTATTTGGTGATATTGTGCTTTGAATGTTTTTTTGGGGGATATTGTGTTTTGAACTTTTGAATGCTTATTATCTGACGATATTGTGTTTTGAATGCTTATTATTTTGGAACATTGTGTTTTGAATGCTTATTATTTTGGTTTTGGTCACCTGCTTTTCTTTTTATCGTCCACCATATATTGTCTTTCACCTTCAACCTCAGGCTTCAGCTATTTCCCACAATGCATCACCAGCACCCACCTCTGCCACATCATCCAATCCAGCAAGTAGTCCACCTTCATCCCTCTTGACTCAATTGCAGGAGGATTTGAAGAATGCACAAGAGACTAGAGCTGACATGAAGAATGAACTTGAAAAAATGCAGGAGGCTGATCGGCAGAGTGAGGAAACGCTGCTGAAAGTGAATGAATCGGAACTGCAACGCTTACAGCAGGTTAGAGCCTGTTTAAGAGAGAAGATATTGTGTTCTTCCCATAATGCATTGCTTCCAATAGGATTGTTTGCAAAGGAATTTATGTAAATAGTGATTAATGCCCCTAAATTAAGGTGATTGTTGTAATAGTGCATTTAGAACATGCGTCATTACCGGCTATTCACATAATTTCCTGTACAAACAAGTCCATATAAAGCAGTGCTTGATGGAAAGTGTTTGATATATCTCCTCTTGTTTAGAAGGTTATATCACTTTTCAGTCATGCAGATTTTGCATAAACTTATGCAGATTCTGAAGCCCAGAGGTAACAGATATTTGTGCTCTGGGAATCATAGGTAAAATGTAACTGTACATCATTTGAACACTTTCAAGAAGTTTTTCTAGGTATTTGAAGCACTTTTATTGGCAATTTAAGCCACCATTGTCATTAATTCAACTATTCTTTCGTAGTTTGATATCCTATCAGAGATTTAAGAGCCAAATTTGTTCGAGAGACTTGCAGAGTACCAGGTTAATTTTGATACCTTATATTGCAAGTCTCACCATTTTGGTAACACGGATGGTTACCCGGTCAGAATACCCCTTCCCTCTCCGGTCCTGAAGTTTCTGATTTTCCTAAACGGTGGTCAGTTTATTCTTAATTTAACATTAACATCCAATAATGAAGTAGTGTAACTAGATGAATGGCACCCACCAACCCCTTAACAGATGCCACCCACCCACCAACCCCTTAAAAGATGCTTGTTGTGGTTTCTCTTAACTCGTCCCTCTCATGAAATCAAAAAAGGAACAACCAGATTAATGGACAGTACATAGATTTACATCAACTATTCATCCCTCCCAAATATTATTAATCCCAGTTGATAACCCAAATTTATTAAAGTCTTAGCACAGAGTAATTTGGCCAAGCAACTGAAGTTCCTCCTTTCCCAGGGGATCCTGTAAGTTGGTCTGGATAGAGGATTGCCCCCGAGAAAAATGCCACCCCTAAAAATACAGATTTTAAGAAAAGGGCCCATCCATGTTCCTGATTTCCCAAAATACCACAAAAAATAAACTGCAAATTTGCACCATTTTGCTACAAATTGTGGAAAATGTTTGAAAAGAGACCCACCAATGTATTAAATTTTGTGGCACATCCTTGTATACCTCTCTCCCCAGTATCAATCATGATCCCATTAATCACTATACCAATATCTCTTTGATTCAACACAGACCCTGAAGAGAAAAGACGAAGAGAAGCATGATCTTCTAAAAATCAACCAAGACCTTCAACAGAAAGTGGATCTTTTACAGCAGCAAAATTTGCCGGCACAAGGCTTGACAGTGACGGAAGAAGATGCCAGACAAACCCAAAGTCTTCCGAGCGATACTCAAAATGATGGGATTTTCATAGAAGAGGAGCAAGGCTATTCACTAATGAGAGATGCCGAACAGTCAAGGAAAAGATTTGAAGATGATGTCATAAAACAAGTCCAGAAGGAGCGTGAACGGGCAGATAAACTTTCTGTTGAATTTAAAGAAAAGGATGATTTGTGTGAAAATCTGAAGGGCGAACTTGAGAAAATCAGAAAGCAGTTGATGAATACAAGTGCAAGTTTTGAGGAGGAAAAATACAAACAGGATGAAGTACATAAGGCTGAGATGGAGGACTTGGAAAGGAAGGTGGATCAACTCACGATGGCTGCACAGGTTAGATTGGCTTAATTTAATTGATTAAAGGCGAAAGCAAATTTAAGTTGTCTTATTCTATATTGTGGCTTATCAAACAAATGTCTAAAGATTTAGTAAGAAATTTCAATCAATTAATCAATCAATTTACAAGTACTTGCATGACATGCATGCATACCCATGAAGGAGTCTATTCGTACAGGGGACCAACAGCTTTAGGTGACTTTGAATGTTTAATTTTCCTAAATCAAGTTCTTTGAGATATACTCTAAAGAATATGACGCCATTCATGCCAATTGTTTTTTAGTGCTGACTGAGGCTTCATCATTTTTCAACTTGCCTATTAAAGCTGAGCAAAATCCACAGACTGGGATCCTCTTTTTTGGCTCAGTTAAATGTATTAAAGCAATACTATAAGGTGTTTAAAATGAAGCGCCCCTGTCACCCATCACTTTTGATTTTTCAGCTTATTGGGTTTGTTTTGGATAGATACTAATTCCCTCCAAATGATTTGGCTTAACATTGCTTACTTTTTCTGTTATGGCCATTTGTTGAATTAAATTTGGGATCCCGAATTTAATTCCACATGTATTAGTATAGGAAAACATGCATATGCTTTTTATCCATTTTTCGGTAGCAAAACAATTTTTTGAGAAAATACACTTGAAAATGCTTTTAGATAGTCACATTCCTTCATTTTATTTTGTTTTTAGTTAAAACTGTTTTTGGTCAAAGTCTTATAGTATTGCTTTAAATGTACCACTCTAAATGGCTTAAGTCACAAGAAGTTTTTTGCCACTGGAATGATTATTTTGATGGGACTTGGTAATTTCTAACCTGTATTGTGATGAAGATTAGCAAATCTTCATTAGTTTGTAAATCTATCATTTATATTAAAATATGAAGCCGATCAGATGAAGATTAACATGAATTTGCATTTTAAAGAGGGACTTCATGAAATGGTGATCAATCAGCGTGGATATGGTACTAAGAAGACACTATACCTCAAAACTAAGGGCAATCATTACACACGCAATACATGCTGACTCGGACAGTTCAAATTGCTCAGTGAATCATCATAGGAAGTGATTGGTGATTGTTCACACCCTCCTGATTGTTCACACCCTCCTAGGGGGAACATATGTTATATTATCAATGGAAATGAAATGAAGCAATCTCTCAGTAAATGAAGCAAAATTACTTAATTGAATGAAATGGTATCAATCTAATTGAGTAAAGTCTTACTCATTCACTCCTCTAAAAGGAGATCTTTTTTATTTTGATTATTTTAAACATGCAAAATTAAAGAATAGGAAATTCCTCCTTTGAATACAATATGTTGATCTTTCAAGAATTTTTAACATGCATTAGTTATATTCTTAAACAAAGTATATCCAAGCTTTGCATAAAATAAGAGAATTATTTGTTTTGTTGTGATTTATTGATTTGGTTCATTATATAAACATTTTTCATATTAATCAGGAGGAGCGTCATGACAGTGGGGTTCAGTTGAAGCACCAAGTCAGAACTCTTGTATCAGAGATTCAAAGCAGAGAAGCAGACATCAAGGACAGAGACTTCACAATTGACAATTTAAATGCAGAGTAGGTATCAATATTTAGTTTACTCACAAAAGAGTAGGGACATGTGCATCCAACTGTCCAACATGTATATCAAAGGCATTTTCAAATGGCAACCATGATTGGGATCTATTATCAGTCCAGGAGAACGGCTGATCCATTAGACTTCTGGATCAAGCAGCCCGGCTCCATCAAGTATGAGATATGTCATACGGTCAGGGGTGGATGTAGCTTCATGCAGCCGCATATTTTCTTTTGAACCCTAATTTTTTCAGGCTTTACATATGCATTTGTCATTCCAAAGGACCCATAAAAGCTGATGATAACTCATTTTTTGAAATTCTGTATACGCCCCCATCTTGTGTCGCTCATGGAGCAGAGTTATTGTACCTCGGATATATTCGGTGTTTGGCCCGATATCCAGGCAGATCGCGTAAATCTTCACTTGACGCATATACAGGGAATGAATTTTGTTTCACACGCAAACCGTGTCTGTTTCAAGTATAGCGAAGATGGCTGCCGTCCCATAGGATTTACATGGCGGTGAAATCAAAATGGCGACAAGAACTGGTTCCCCTATGAAAATTCCTTGATGAAGCCGGATCTACTGAATGGATTCAGCCGCTTTTTGACTAAAAAAGTAAATCATTATTTATTGACCAGGTAAATATTTCTATTCATTGGTCAGATTTTAGATATTATTTTTTCAAGAAGATAATAATGAAAACTAACTTTGGGAGCATTGAAAACTCAACAATGTTTTCGTGGTCAAAAGATATTAATGCGGTTGAATAAAGCCACGTCTACAGCTGTGCTGCTCGATCCAGTAGCCTACTGGATTGCAGGGCAATGAAGAAAGTACATTCTTTTTTTCTGTTACTGTAAGGTGAGAAAGTAAAGTGAGGGATTAAATTTCACTACTTTCACTAGACAGCAAAATGGCTAAATTAAATCTCTCGCTAAAATTTTATTTACCATTGAAACTTATGTAAAATGTTCTAAATTAGTGAAAGTAAATTTCATCGAAATTGTTGATAAATTGAAATTCAAGTTTAAGGAAATAATGGAATCAAAATGTTGCATTTCCAACGCACAATGAGATTTTGATAGAAATTTAAGAGGGGCATGCATCCCCAAGCTGCAAGTCTTCCGACTATCATAAGGCATTGATTTGAATACACCTAGCAGTGTAAGCAGTATCCATGAATGCCTAAGCAGCGCACATACACGCCTTGAACTACAAGTCAAGTGCATGTCCGTATTGTTAATTGCTGATATAGTAACAAGCTCATTGTGAAGGAGATGCTGTTTTCCCCTTGGGGTATTCAAGCTCAGTAGAGATAGGGTTGTTTCTGGTAAATTTGAAGTGCCACCCGTTAAAATACTAATTTTCAAGAAAAAGGGGACCCATCCATATATCAAATCTTCCCAATTTCGAGCCAAATCTATACTAAGAAACATAATTTTTGGCAAAAATTACACAAGTGTTCTTTAGAAAATGGAAAATTTTGAAAAGGAGACTAATAAACAACCCTGCCAATCGAAGTGCTACATTTTGCAAATAAGAAGGACCCGTTGAGGTAACATCCACCCTTATTTTGCAACTAATGTTTGCAGAATTTCCCCATAACCAATTTGGTACTAATATATTAGCCTTGGTGTATTCCTCTCAAATCAGTATTATAATATTGGATCAAACCCAATGACTTTGAAAGAGATTTGGTACGCCAGCTGCAGGCTTGCACCCTGGGCTTGCACATGTAGGATGCACTTCACAAAATAATGTCGCCCTCTACTAAGTATTTTAAAATTAGCGTTGAAAACCCTTAAACCCACCAATGTCGAAGTTCTCAAAAAAAAAAAGGTAATTAACATATTTAATTAGACCCTAGATTGGTCATTGTTTTTTAATTAAATATTTTTCCTAAAACTTTCCCCAGCATCTGACCATATACTATGCCCATAGTCCATGGTTAGGCTGACTTGTGACCCTTTTTTCTTTGCTATCTTCCACACACGCAAACTAGAAATACAGTGCAATTTTGGCTGAAGTAGCAGATGCCCCTTTGAAATGGGCTTTTGCAAAATCAAGCCGATTAACCCATATCAAAATTCACCTTAAATGCAAGGATGCGTCATAATCTTGAAGAAGGATTAGGTGAGAACATGAGCTATTCATTAATTTGGCCTGGAAATGACAATATTTGGCCTGTGTTTAACATGTAAAAGAATAGGCCAGCTATTTACTGGTGTGAACCCTGTAGGTTGTTCCATTTACCTTTACCTTAGTCAGCTAGGCTATCAATTCTTTTGTACAGGAATGGTGCTCTACGAGAAAAGTTAACCATGTACTATGATGACATCGAGAAAGAACGAGCACAAAATACGGAATTGATGGACCAGTTACGAGTAGAAATGCATAGACTTCAACAACTCAATGAAACTTACAAGGCCGAATTGCAGCAGAGAGAAGGCATGTTCCGTGGGGAGAAGCAGAAAGCACTACATTCAGTGTAAGTATGAAGGCTATTTTACATTAATGTTTCCTATTTTATCTCTTTGGTTTGAAACAAGAAGGGGGATTATGTCACGGTAGTAGATGACTGCATCATAACTGTGTTGCCTTTATGAAAAGTGTTAATATTTGCATGTAAGTTCTGCATACTTTGATGGATTACATCCAAACTTGAATCACAGGTGCAACATGGCAACCCTCCTTTGTTGATGAGGTCAAAGATCACATGTTAAGGTCATATAAGGGCAAATTAGTTAACATTTGCCTGTTACTTATGCATACCTTGATGGATTGTAACCAAACTTGGGGCATTGGTGCAACATGGAAACCCTCATTTGTTTAATGATGTCAAAGATCACATACAAAAGTCAAAAGTCATAATGTTAAGTTTCAAGATAGATTTAAAATGACAAATTAGCCGTAATTTGAAAAGTTAAAGTCTGATTGGAACCAAACTTGGTGTATGGATGTAATGCCAACCTTGTTTAGAAGTATGCATGCATATGTATTGTATTTAGTGTTAAAATATGAAAAAATAAGATACTTTTGGCGTCAAAATAAGTCATTATTAAACAACTTTGATAGTTAAAACAAACTCTACAATATTATTATTTTATAACATGTTCAGAAAACAAAAATTTATAAACATTACACGTTACTTGCCTTAAACATTTGTACCACTGATTTTGACATTTCACCGGTAATAAATCATCCAATATTTAGTCCACAACCCACTAAGTTAACTTTTTAATGCCTTGAAAGACAGGAATATGCCTTGAGGGTATCATTGTGTCCTTCACAACCCTCAAAATAGACCACATAGTAGTTGGTGGGCTTAATTTTGGATGATTTATTACCAGTGAAATGTCAAAATCAGTGGTACAAAAGTTTAAGGCAAGGAACATGTAATGGAAAAAATATGCAGGAATTCTTGAATTGATTATGATTAAAAATGATTATTTTTACATCTATAGAAAACAAAAAATTGAAAAAAAGTTAAATATGCAGAAATTTCCAAAAATATGGTTGGACCTTTAAATAGAAAAAAACCTACTTGTTTTTCTGAATCCAAAATTAGGGTCAGCCAGTGTAGGGCAAGAAAAAAATTACATGTATGGGCCAACAATGAAACAAAGCCAATATCAAATTATAATAAATGTATGCATCTTTTTCATCTATAGGCTTGAGAAAGAGAAACTTCAAGAGGAGTATGATCAGCTGTTTGCAGACTATGATAACTTGACTAGAAATTATGAAGAGCAGAGGGTCCAATTTCAGAAGGTAAGTACACTTTGTCATAAAGAAATGTGACAAATACAACTGTATATCATTTTCATAAATTTAATGCAGTGCAATTTTGGAAATCATGCTAGATGTCGCAACTATGTTGAGCACAGATACTTGTACTTGACCCCCCCCCCCCCTTCCCCCACACACAAAATCTGTACCACTACATTGCATATTTTATATTACTCATGAAGAGAGCTGGATTAACTTGCAAAATTCCTTCAATAAACTTAGATACTGTTCTTGTTCATTCACTTTTGGGTAAGAATAACAACAAATGATGATCAAAGTCAACAACAGATTGCTGTACCTTGACCCCTGTGTTTTATGTAGATACCATGTTCTCGTCAATGATGATTCCATTTCAAGCCAAGTCCAAATCTGAGTGCATTTTATCACCTTAGATCAAAAATCATGGTGTTGGACAAATAGACCAAATAGCATATGGAAGCAACTTTTTTGTCAGTTAGAGTTTGTGAGCTATGTGAGTTGTGTGTAGCTTGGAATTGAAGTTTAATACCATACAAATATATTGTACATAGGAATAGAAGTAAAAATCAAAGTATAAAATCAAACCTGAATTCAAATTATCAGTAATTATATACCAATTGCCATGATTTAAGCCAATCAATATTTTACTTTTGCCTCCTAAAAACAAAATTAGTATATAAAACAAATATTGATTGTTTTTCATTTCTGGCAATAGTAAACACAAATTGACTGCCCTTGTTGGCAATAGTAAGAATTGTTGCCCAGGAAATGATCTTGAGACTATATACTCCTGAGACCAAAGGTCAATGGAAATAGTATGATAGTCTCAATATCACTGAGGGGAAATATATTTTACTATTGCCAGAATGTAAAAGCAGTCAATATTTGTTTTATATACAGATTTTGTTTTAAGAGGGCAATAGTAAGGAACTATTGATAAAAACTATTGTCCCTCAGTGATCTTGAGCCTACCCTTCTATGTCCCTTGACCTGGGGAATAATATATAGTCTTAAGATAACTTGCTTTTGCCTTCATTACTTTTAGTGATCACATTTCCATCACTCTACAGGTGCAACCCATGCTAGCCAAGCAGCGAGAGGTTTTGGAGAACCAGGATAGTTTGATGGCAAGGTTGCTGTCAGCCGAGGAGGCTATCAAGGCTAAGGATGAGGAAAATAAGGAGCTGCAGGATAAAATGAGACAGATGAAGACTGATCTGGAAACGATACCAGTCTTAAGAGCTCAGGTAAGTTTGTCCTTTTAAGATGTGACCGGCCACTAAAGATGAGCCATAAAGTCATCCTTTTGTTGTTTTTACTTTTTAAGATACCTCCATTAATACCAATCTACATTTATCAAAGAATTTAAGGTCTGTCAAGATAGAAATGTTCACCTTTTTAGTAATCTGTATGTTTTTCTGACATTGATGGTCCTTAAATTGTGCAGATATTTCCATATTTTTGCTCACTTTTTTTAAAAAAGAAACTGTGTGGCTGTTTTTAGAAAAGCACAGATATTTTGAATCTGAAGAATGACCTTGTCTTTTCAACTGTCGTGCAAATTGGAATTTACCAACTCTATACAACACTCATTTGTAGTGAAAAATTACATAATGATATGAGAACATCTTTTGCCATATTAAAAATTAGTCTTTTTTGTTTTGATTTTGTCGACTCGAGATAAAAAAGTTTTGTTGCAAGCGTGACATGTAGAAAATTTGACAATTTAATTACAAAATTGTTTTGGTTTTATTTGACAATTTAATTACCTAATCATTTTGGGTTTTTTTAGCAGCACCATGTGGAAAAGTGCCAAGGACCAGATTTCCCCCAAATTGAGCTCCATTGTGGTCTAGTGCTTTTTGTGGGACATTGTTTCCCTTCCTGTAGGAATTTATTTTTTTATTTTGTGATTTTCTATCTTGAATTCATATATACAGGCAGAGGTATACAAACTTGATTTTGATGCTGAACGAGCAGCAAGAGAGAAAGCACACGCAGACAAAGAAGTCCTGATGAATGAACTAGAAACACTACGTGCTGAATGTGAGCATGCCCAGCAAGAGGCAGCCCAACAAGCCCAGCCCAGGGTACTGGAGATGCAGCGTCGCCATGGCGGCGATGCAGCAGGAGGAGGGGGTGCTGCTGGACAGCAAGGGCAAGGGGAATATGGACACCTACAGACTGGAGGTGCAGGACCTGATGCTTGGGGGATGTATGAACCATTTGGTCATGAGAATGTGATGAGGAATGATTTCTATGGCAATGATCAGCCTGGACACGGAGCCAATAGAGAAGGGGTAAGTTGTAAATTTTTTGAGCATCCACCACAAACTACCATTAAAGGCAACCTCTAGTCAATTTTGTTTTATCACAGATTCAAAAATCATATCCCTTGCATTTGGCTTTTAATGATATTTGTTTCAAGCTTAGACAATTCCCAGAAGGAGAGGTGTGATTCTTTGAAGGAAAGCATGTTACAGTCCATAACATTGACTAAAATTACTTTCAAATTTTCATTTTATACAAATTTTCAAAGAAAATATGTATTAGAAGACAGAGACAAATGCTTAATTTAGATAGAGAGTTTAACAAAAACCAAAAATGATGCCCTGGAAACAAGTTAGAATGAAGCATATGTATTGATTATGGTTATGATTTAATTGTAAGAGATATAAACACAATCACCTAAGGGGCGGCTTCAAAACTCAATCGGCGGTTGTCTGCCGGTTCTGGGTGGTTGGCTATTGTTTATGCCGATTGAACCACCCAGAACCGGTAGGCAATTGCCGGTTTAGTTTTGAAGCAATCCCGAAATATGTTTGTTCTTTCAAAACACTGAAGCAGAGTATTATATTTTTGTACAATAAATAAGGAAGTTATTATCAATAATTTTCATCTATTTTTAGTATTTCTTCATTCGTTTTTGTTTGTTTTTTCAGGCGCAGACAATGGATCGCAATGTGACATGTCCCAAGTGTATGGAACAGTTTCCTGATATGGACACATTACAAATACACATGCTGGATTGTATACAGTAAATGTCTAGATTTCATATACAAATCGTATCAAGATCACATGCACCAAGTGTATGGAACAATTAATATCCTGATATGGACACATTATAGATACACATGCTGGATTGTATACAGTAAATGACTAGACTTCGTATACAATCCGTATCAGGATCGCATGCCTCAAGTGTATGGAACAATTAATATCCTGGTATGGACAAATTACGAATACACATGCTGAAATGTACATACAATAAATGTCTTTGATCACCATATGTGGAATAGTATATATACTCCTTGCAAAAAAATTCAACTGCATGCATAATTCACTCTACATTGTATTTCTATGGATTGTTTGTTTTGTTTGCATTGTATTAACAATGGCATTGGCCTCGTTTAAATGTCAGGCAGGTAGTATTATGGTGAGTGGAACCTGGGACTATGACTGTCTGAATTTATTTTGTGGTCCTAGATGGATCAAGACAAGGACTCTGAATCAACATACACTACCAGATTGTCTTATGTATATATCATACATATTGAATTTGAATTACATAGCAAGAAATAGAAAACCATTATATGATGTTTAATATAAAAGTGGTAGCTTGAATGTACTTGTACGCAGTTCACAAATTATTGTCAAAATCTATCACACTTTTTAATACTGATTAAGCACTTAATCGGGACAGTGAGACTCTTATACTCAGGCAATAGACGATAATGATACCATCCACGCTTGGGTCAAAAGGTGAACAATGTATAGGGGCGTGGATTTGAGGCTGGCCAATCAGAATTATGCTGGAATTTTGTTAACAAGTTTGATTGACAGAATATTAACATATCAGTTATAGTTAGCATATGAATGGGCCAATTTCCATATGATAGTTTAGATTTCTCTGCAATTATCTGCTGATTATTCTGAAAAAGTCAGCACCAGGGATGTTGCACTCTTAACCGCTCAGTTTCACTTTCCAATATTATCTCTTTACAGACTTAATTTTACCAGGGGATTATTTGGTGCAAAATTGAACATAAATAACAACCTTGCAAAAAATGTATTTTCCAAATCTTATGTTAATCATAAATTTAAAAAATGCAAAAAATCATGCTGGTGGTGAATCAAAACAATTAATAAAGTACCCAAGAAATTAAATATTTTTAAAATATATTGAGTGTTTTTATAGCTAGAAAGAAGTCAGGCATGAGAATCTTCCTGTTTAAACAGGAATTCCTGTTTTTTTTTTGTGGCCAAATGTATGTGTTTTCCTGTTTTTTAGCCTGTTTTTTCACAATTTTCCTGTTTTTTCATGGAATTTCATTCTCATGCCTGAGAAGTACATACAAGTCAATTAAGCTATCTAGGATGTTATGGAACAGTGCAGGACTGAAAGGTTGTTAATGTCATGCCTAATAGTGCCAACATGTTGTGAACCTGCCCAATCACTATATCGTATTTGCCTCATTGACCCCAAGTGCTTTGGTAAGCTGTATAGGGGAACATCACAACTTAAGTACTGATTGGTTTGCGCCTTTGGGCATTGGCTGCAAGAATTCAAATTTAATTGGATCTGCTTTGAAACATAAGAAGTGAAGAATTTATACCCTGGATTTAAACCAATAACCTTATGCAACTAAATCTACACCCAAGCCAGTGTTCCTACTAAGCCATATGGTGCGCCATTGGTGTAGGAGCCAGGAAAATTGACACAATACAGTCGGAACTTTTAAAAATTGTACTTGCGTGACCCTTCGGTTCAGACAGCTTAATTACCCTAGCTATCAATTTTGTGTAATGGATGGTTAACATCTAAAATGATTCATGATACAATATCGCTGCATCAAGCGATACTGCGGGTACACTTGATTGAGCATTCTTAGTCAATGAGTGGGAATTCACTTCCTTATAAGGAATAATTGGCTATCCATTATGAGACAATATATGAGAGTGTGTTAGCATATAGTGCAGTGGACCCGCATGTTGAAAATTGCGCTGCGGTGTAGATATACGCACACATCTGACGCGCAATTCATACTTTGTTTGGAATGTTCTATGTTTGAGTAGGGGTGTACGTTTTTCCAATCATAATGACTATTGATTTTTGGCAAATAAGTAACTTCATTTTTTATCTTAAAATGTCTCAAATTTTTAACTAAGAATGAGAATAAAAGATAATATTTATTGTTTTGCCTGTCATGTATCGTCTCATAATGGATGGGCGTACATTATTTTTCGTAATGGGCACCCCCATCAGGGGCACCAATAAATCTTATCTTTTATTCTCTAATTTAGTCCGGACTGAATAGGTTTTTAAAATGTGTGAGAAAGATGCTTTTCTTGCTTATTCAGCCACTTTTCAGACTCAGTGAGTTTGGAGCAAGCACCTTTCAACTTTGGTCAATTGGTACAACCTGAAAAATCTTAGTGGGGACTGTGATCTAATCTATTTGATGTCTGTATATATGTTTCTAAGATGGTAAACTCTCAATTTATAAATCATATTTTAACTCCACCATATACTGCCACAAGCTTGTATAGTAATTATGCCACCTCTGAAATATCCAAAAAGAGACAAAAAAAGGGAAACAGAAAATTTAATACCTACAATTTCATGTTTGTCTCCATTTGTAAACCCCCTCTCTCATGCTTTTCATATTCCATTTAGCTTTTACATGCTTCATTTATTTATGAGTTAGATATATAAATGTGATATTTGTGATTACAGAGTGATCTTTTTGGTAGTGCAATCATAATGATATAGCCAATGAATGCTGGGTATTGATGGATGGAACTTTGATGAAATATTTGTATTTGAGCTGTAGCAATGCCCAATGGTATAGATATCTTGATTTCTTTTGTCAAAGTACTGAGTGACATTTTAAATACATGTAGTCTTCAGTTCATTTTCTATTAGTAAAGTATTGTAAATGCTCATGAGTACAAGAGGTTTCAAAATTTAAAGTTAATTGAATTAATTTAAATGGATAAGAATTCCTTTGTTAAAATAATGTAGTAACGCTACAAGGATCATCCTCTGTTTTTTGTCCTGTATGGCAGCAACTTCACCTATATTCTTGGTGAAGTAAAGAACAGCCCACAATCCTTATGAGATGCAGTTCTTTGAAATATCCCAGGATTGTTGAAGCAGGAGGATGCTAGTTGTCTGCTCCTCGGTCATGGCGATGAGATTGTACATGTTATATCACTCATAGGTTTCTGGATATTGGCATACCACAAGTTCAGAGAAATGTTAAGTCCTCATGTTGCCCTGAATTATTATAGAATTGTATAATTTGTATCATGTCTTTAAACAATGTTGAAATATGTTGTAAATAAAATTATAAATGGTAACACATTATTTTTGTAATTTTGTTGAAAGTTCCAATTGAATGGGAAAAGGCCTTTATAGTTGACGCAGCTTAATAATCTAAGTGTCATTAGATTTTTTTGTGCAAAAAGTTTTAAAAAATACCTTAGATTTTGAAGACATGTTTTTATCATTATACCAAATATGGTGTTTACACAGACTGAATATTGTGCTGAAATTGGATTAGATAGAAGAAAAAATATATCTTTGAAAAATGTGTCAGTCACAACGCAATGTGGTTCTTTGCGTTAGATTTATCATTTCTTCCCTGAGATACTTCTTTCTGGACTACCTACTACTTTTAATATGTGTGTGAACATATTTGATCCTATGTGCAAGTTTAAGACAATTTGAAAATACTCATGACTCAAAATCTGATATTCCCGAACATTGTCAAAATTAGAGCACTTTAACATTCAGTTTGAGTTGAGTGATTATCATTTAGCAGTGGATGGGAGTATTTTTCTCCAAATACCCTTGGTCAACTTAATCATAACACAGAATGGGATTTTGCCCCTTTCCAGTTTTTAAATCTTATTATGCATAATCTTTTTGTACCAGCAACATGCACACAAGTCAATAATTTAGCCCAGAAAGAAATTGTATTGACAAAAGCAAAAATGTTACGTTTTACAATGAAAACTTTGAGTTGGCCCTGTTTGGGACATGGACTGTTACATGGTAATTGAAAACCTTTGAGTTTATCCTACTTGGGACATGGACTTTTACATGGTGAAATCATGGATTGAATATTACTCAAGGGGATGGGTGCTCAACTTTATTTCCCGTAGGAGTCTGCAGCAGCCCTGGGGTATATTTCACAAAGGTGATCATAAGTTCTATTTGTAAATATATTTGTAAGTCTAAAAACAATTGTGGCTACAAATGATCGTAAGATCCATTTCACTAAAGGTTCTAAAAGTAATTGGAGCTATGATCGAAAATACCAATAATCGTAACAACTAATGACTGTAAACTCTGCTGGTTGTATTTCACAAAGAATTACACAATTTGTAGGTTAAGGACCTTATAATAAATTATTAATTTGCGTTCACATTTACCATGCTTATGATGACCAAAAATTGATCGTAGACTTACGACGATATTTACAAATGTATTTAATCATAAGTCTTATGATTTGAAGGAACTATTGTAAAAAAATTACCATATATGGGCATTATGCCCAAATTTTAAGTCATATGATGTCCATATTTGGGCATAAAAGTAACATTTTCGGGATTTAAACCCACTTGGCAAGATTTTTTCAACAATTTTTTTGCCAAGATGATGCAAAAGTTAAAGGTCTGTAAGAATATACCAAAAATTCATTTGTGAAAAAATGGTCTCTTAAGCCATTTTGCAATTCAGCTCTTCATATGTGCAACATCCCAATATATGATATTCTGATAAGTGTGAATCTGTATTGGTCTGCTGATTATGTATTTGTTCTTTGAAAATATGTAACATCTATGCTGTAAATCAATAATTAGTGTACATTTTGACTGGGAATGTGTATGATTTCTGGCATCTTCCTCATATATTGCATTAATTGTATTATGTTTCAACTGATATGAGAAACAATAAAATAACAAAGAAATTACAGATGAAGACTCTGAATATTAATTAATACGATTTGTTATGTTGCATATTTTAAACAAGTGCATGGGCTTCAGCAGAAGCCACTATGGCGACACTAGTAATTATGGGTAATGGGTAAGTGATGTGACAGCTGTGAATATAAGAGTCAACTATAATTGGGTTTTCTGGTTTGTGGAACAAGGAAAATATTTCTCTTCAACAGTGTACTATCCAGATGAATTAGGCTTGGTTGTATTGGTTCTTTTAAGAGAGAAGAGAGATATTGCATCATATTAAATTTTAACATCCATTTTCTTCATAGAAGAAAGCATCAGGTATTCTGATATTGCCTTTTGAAAATTTATGGTGAAGGTAAAATATTTCTTTTCAACAGTCGGTGATATTCAGGACTCTGTATATGCTCTTTTTTGCATTTTTAACAACCCTTTAAATTTTCATATCCATATCCACTTCAATTATCAAGTATTCTGGTTTTGTTTCTTGACAATTTGTGGTGCAAGTATTATATTTCTCTTCTTCAATATTATCCAGGACTTGGTTGACGGCGTTTTTAGTATGGAAGATATTGCATTTTATCAATCCTTTACATAATGCATTCCCATTTTCTTTTTAAATAAACATCAAGTATTATAGTTTTAAGGTGCAAGTAAATTACTTGTCTTCAATTTTTGAGAACCTTTTACATCTTTGTATTCATATTCTTTGTAAATAAGCATCACATATTCTGATTTTGTCTTGTGACATTTTGTGATGCAAGTAAAATATTTATCTTTAACAGTGTAGCATTTTCATTTTCTGGTACTCTGTTGTATGCTCGTTTTAAATAAAGGACCCATTACATTTTTAATGACCCTTTAATCTTCATGTGTATTATTTTTTGAATAAGCACCAAATAATTCTGGTTTGTGGCACAAGTGAACATTTCTCTTCAACAGGGTAGTGCCCAGTTGTTGTGCTTGGCGTTATCCAGAACTTGGTTGTATCCATTCTTTTATTATTGGACACAACAGGTTGTGTGAGTTCTTTTAGTAAAATGAGGTATTATATTTTTAACATCTTTTTTAAATCTTCATATTTTTTGTAACAGCAAGAATCCTGATTTGTTGCGCCAGTAAAATATTTCCCTTCAAAAGAGTAGCACTCAGATGTAGTGCGTAGCATTATCCAGGACTTGGTTGTATGCATTTTTTTTATTACTGGATGCAAATATTCTTGAGCTCTTTTGGTAGATGTATTACATGTTAACAACTTTTAGATTTCTTTATATCCATGCTTGTTTTCAATAATAATACCAAGTATTCTGGTTTTGTTGTGCCAATGAAATATGTCTCTTCAACAGTGTAGCATTTATTGTCATCCAGGACTTGGCTAAAAGAGGTATTGCATTTTTTATACCCTACTCTACAGGATGTCAAATATCAGAGTCCTCTATACTAATGAATTGATTATTATGATGTCTTTGCTTTTATTTATTGGCTTGAACAAAAGACGCAAACATGCTGCCTTCATTTGCAAGCAGATTTTCTGGCGTGTCATGCTCGACTATCTCACCGTCACGAAGAACCACAATGGTATCTGACTTCATTATTGTTGAAATCCGGTGCTGAAAAATATAAAAGGAGAACAAGTTTTCGACAGATTTATTCAGTGGATACATTAACAGACAACAAATTAAACATAAACCTCTTCTTTTGACTAAGAGTAGAATTTCGTTTTATGTGTTGATGTAAATAGTTACCACGCCAAATACAATTATCCTTTATGCTGTAAAAAGACGCCATGCTAGTGACCCGTAAACGTTTGTTCATCGTTCAAACGAATTTGATATTTAAGTTTTAAAGCTTCATAAGTTTATCACCTTTGCCTGTTGCAATGTTTACGAATTTAGTCATTTTACAATCTACTGAAGATGAGTTTCTTATAAGGAATTGTGATCATTTTATTATTACAATAGATTTAAGCAAAAATTATAAACATTGTTATCTATTATTAGATTTACATGAAATGATTTACCAAACACTTACAGCAATAGTGATTACAGTTTTGTCATGGAAGTACGATTTGACTGCTTCTTGGAGAATACGTTCCTGGATGAATGTAAGTAACAAAAGTTGATACATATAGAAAATGTTTGCATTTCATATAAAATATAAACAAGACATATTACATTATAGCAATACAATCACTTACACTGAAAAATTTCTAACACCAGGAAGGATAAAACTTGTTTTGTGGCTTTTAAAAAAATCATGCATTGGTTTGAGTTAGCTCAGGGCCGTGAAACTCGTATTCCCAACCAACGGACGAAAGTGGCATATCTACGCTCGGGTCAAAAGGTTAACGGTGTATAATACGCGCTGTATACGCGCTATGCTAGCCAATCAGGTTGGCGAATTTCGCGAAATTTACATATCATATAGGATTTGCTATAATAATCAGCTGATTATTATAGCAAATCGGTCCTATATTCATGAGCTGGGTTGCGACACTTTTTAATAGGGGAGTTTCATCTCCCATTATATATAGACTCTCTGGTTAGCTTACGTTACGTGTATAATTCATTGCTTTCGTGCCGAATGTCTCGCAATAAGCAGACAAAGTTATTTTCACATTTTGCGCTCAGGTACCAGTGGGATGGAAATAGGGAGGAAAGGCATAAGTAGTTTTATATACTGTATTAATAAATTTAGCGTGTTGAAACCCTATGACATTATTTTAAATAGTTTCAACCATCTAAAGAAAAACCCATAAATAGTTCTTTTGAAAAGACTATTTACGGATTTTAAAAAGACTATTTACGGGTTTTTTGCGTAATGTATAGCCGCGTCACTTTCACGCATGGACTTACGCGCGCAACAAACTTAGACACGCAAGCCAATACGCGCATTAACCGATCGCTTGCATTCATGGTTATAGCATTTTGTTAGTGCATTTTATTATATTAAATCGGGCCATTTGGCAAGTAAAAATTACAATATTTAAAATTTATTAATACAGTATATAAAACAAATATATACTGACTATTTTCAGATCTCTGAATTACAACTATGGTCCTTCAGTGACTAAAATTTAGCTATTTTACTTCGGGGCTACGCCCCTCAGTAAAATAGCTAAATTGTAGTCAATTCAGGCCCATAGAATTAACCAGAGATCTTCAAGTCAGTATATATTTGTATAATATAAAACGTTTTGTGAATTCAACATACAGTTTCATAGTCAATTGAAGCTGTTGCCTCGTCCATGATAAGTATTCTTGAGTTGCGCAGAAATGCTCGGACTAAGCAGAATAGCTGACGTTGTCCTACACTGAAATTCTCACCTCCTACAGAAACTTCAAAGTCTGCAATGTGCAAAGAAATGAAACATTTAGGACCGGATTAAAATATTGTATCACATTATGTGTTTGTAAATGTGATATCCTATCTATACATAAATTGCATATTTATATATCGGTTTCACAGTAAAATGGATGAAATAACTAAATCAAGACCATTATCAGTGATGTTGTCACTCGTAAACACCAGTTTATTCCGACGTACATAACTGCGGAAACAGTATCACTTCACCACTTGATTGACTACTCCATCGACACAAACCATGATTTAAGTGAGCTGTTTAACAAAATGGTTTGCAAAAGCGACAATAACTTGGCCAAGAAAGGGCGCCACTAAAGATGTTCATTGAGTCTCTGTAAACTTTGCTTCAACTTCATCTTGGAAGGAGCTACAAAAGTCAATGGTTTCAATTAATATATCTAGCATTTATCTAATATACATATTCAAACATACCTAGACCACCTTCCAAATTGGATACTACATATTTAAGCTGAGCCTTTTCAAGAGCTTCCCAAAGTTCTTCGTCTGGTCTTTCTCCTTCCGGGTCAATGTTAAGTCTATATAAGGCAATCATATTACAGGAAACATCGTAACATCGACGTTCCTTGCCATGTATAGATTTAGAGTGTTATAGATAAATAAAGTACCAAGTTTTCTGTACATTTGGATCATTCTTTGTAAAAATATCAAAACGGAGCACTGAAGCAAAATGTATTCTTGGTAAAGCGTCTTATCAACGACTCGTTTGTTCATTGTTCATTTTATTTCCATAACAAATACATAAAATATAAATTCAAGCAAGAATTAAAAATACCATCTTCATCAAAAACATTAAAAGAGAAAACAAATACAGTTATGGGGGATAATACTAGAAGGCCGATAAGGCCCGTTGAATGTAATACCCTATTAAAAGAAAAAGAAATAACTAGACCTCTGAAGAGATCTGGACACAGCTGCTGTGCATATAGACTAAAACATGCACATTATGTGCATGTTTAAAATTTGATCTATGAACTTTGACCATTGGGGTCCAGGCATAAATAATCGCTACAATATGTGACGTCGGTGAGGTTCGAATAATAAATCCATCTGATCCAGCCTACGTCAGACCACAATTCCATATTTGTTCTCGTCTACGGTACACGATTTTACACTTCATTAGAACTTGAAAACAACATAATTGTATGGTACTAAAACCAAGACTTTAGCAATTGAATTTAGTTGAATTACCTGATTGAGCCGTTGAAGAGAACTGGATCCTGTGGAATTATCGATAGACGTCTTCGCAAAGTATTTACAGGTAATGAATGAATGTCTTCGCCATCTATGAATATCTTCCCTGTAAATTAAAGAATACATATATTGAATGCCTTTGAGTACAATACACAAAAAGTTGACCTTTTGATAAGCCCTTTTCATTATCGACAATAAAAAATTCTTCTTTAATAAAACGTATCTGATGCAAATAATGCTATTAAATATGTGCATAAAAACCCTTAAGAATGATGCTCTTTAGATCCAGCACTCTAATTTGGTTCCAGTCTATTTAAAATCGAATAAGACACCTGTGGTACGCCTTCTCTGAAGGCATATTTGTAACTATACATATCAATCTTTTTTTATTGTGTTTAAAAATGATGTTTACCACCTGTGTATTATTAGCTATTATTTGAGAAATGTTCCCTATTTGTTTATGATAATTCTTATTATTTTCTCTTCTTGTAACTATCTTTTATGGGTGTTATCTGACGCACGCCCTGCGTTTTTGATAGCATCCACATCTAACCATGGTAAAAAGAGATCTAACCATGGAAAAAAGAGTTCCATGATGTAACTTATGAACAATTGTACTTATTTATTAATCACTTGTTGTTAACATTGTTTGTGGGTTGAGATGGAAACAAATAAAGTTGATTGATTGATTGATCTATTACTAAAGGCGTAAAAGTGTATGGGTGTTGTAAACCAATTAAGAGAGCAAAATAAATTTGATAAATATAATTATGTAAACGTCGACAAGCTTTATAAATGTAAAATGCAGTTACAAACTGGCCTACTTTACCTTGAGTACTTTCAATTACACGAAACAGAGACAAAGTCAACGAAGATTTGCCACTTCCCGTCCGTCCACAGATCCCGACCTTTACAAATTCACACAATTTAAAATGTGATCAATTTACAATATGTTTCATCTAAATTAAGACAAACGGCTTTCTAGTTATGAATATTTTTTTCAGAAAGTTGCGTCAGCGTCATAATACTACTTTTTCAAATATATTTATTTTTTTCAAGACTCAAGACCAACGTTATTTTTTCTTAAATAACAATTATTCTTTTGTGTGTGAATAATTATAAAGTTGACCAAACATTTGAATAATACTCGATAGCGTTACATGCTGAGTGATTTAATATTATCCGGGGCTTGGTTGTATGCGCTTTGAAAAAATCAATTTGAGTGACAAAAGTGAAATTGAAGTGAAATTTAGAATTAATTCCTAATCGAATATGTGTACCGCCGCGGCAAAAGGGTCCAGTTGTCGACTCCTACATGTTGCTCATTGTATCATATCTGATGTATACAAATACCATACATTAGATATGCTACAAGGAGCAACATGTACGAGCCGACAACTGGACCCTTTTGCCGCGGCGGTACACATATGTTTTTATGCCTCGGTGTTTTACGAGTGAATGAACACCTGTTTCCGGAAAATTAAAAATTCTACTTGTGTACTACTTTATAAGACAGCAATGTGCCAGTTTTGTTTATCTACGTGTACCTGACTGCTTAGGAACTTCGGTCTTACTGTGTTTATTCCTGCTTGCTCTGATTGGCAAGAAGTTGTCGACTCCTTTTTACATCCGACATGCATGTATTTATTAGAATAGTTGAAAGGTTTCTACCTTTTCTCCTGGTTTGATGAACAGATTAATTGATTTTAAAATGAGCGGCAGGTCACTTGCATAGCGTACAGAGAGGTCCTCTATCCTGATTTCTCCAAGGTGCGGCCACTTTTCCGGAGGTTCAGTACCTGCAATAGGAGGATACAATTTACATACGATAAGCACACAATATCACATTACTTGGCGATAATTATCAATATTCATGAGTATGATACACATATTTCAAATCTCAAAATCTTTTAACCCTTTCGTTCCTGAATTACAGTATTGTGGTATATGGCCCATACTGAATTAAATTTCAATATGTAGAAAAAGCTAGAAAAGACACAAAACACATTTTTCAAATATAAATTACTCACATTTATCGAAGTCTGATCTAAAAGTGTTGTGAACAAAAGTTGTTTGTAAACGTATGAACTTTCATAAAATGCAAATTAACTCTACAAATATTGCTTCATGTTTGAACAGCGCCACCAATAGTTGAAAAAAGTTTTAAAAATTGTTCTTTGAGGTT
>JXSR01S036184.1:0-11924 GCA_000969725.1 Ophiothrix spiculata | reverse complement strand
TAAATATCAGTTGCTTTTTAGCATATTTTCATTATCATGTCATTTTAGATTAATGCATTTTAATATGAAATTGAATAACGACTGAGTAGTGTAATTGAATTTAAACTACAACCCATCAAGATCGTTTTTATCAAGTCCTCAAAATAAATATGATTGAAATTATTCAAGCACTTAAGACGCTCTATATAGTTGAGCAACTAGAAAACCAATTTCTTTGTCTTACACAATTAGGTCATTTTGCAGAGAAAATGTCAGAGTGGCCTTAGGGCCACGTGAACCGAATGATTAATCCTACTTTAACGGATTTTCTACACGATTCGCATATCCCACTGGATCAGGATTTATTTGCCCTTTAAATGAGAGACATTTGCTTGATAGATCACAATCTTTACGGTGTATTTGAGCAAGAAAATATTGTTTGATCAGCAGTAAAATAAGAAAAGGAAAAATTGCTCAATCTCAGCACGGCCAACTGTTCATTATTTCAGCTAGAGTGAGTTAAGTCAAATACTCGTGCAACACAATGGCACTAAATGACCAGAAATTTTGTTCAATTCTATCAATTATTTTAAACAACAAAGGTAATATGAAAATGCAAAGGCTTGAAAAATAAATACAAGTAACGGAACAAGAATAATAAATGGACATGGTTTTGGTTTGCGGGATTTAAGCTCATTTGTGCATGTATGGAGTGCAATCTAACCCTCTTACCTTCAACCACTTACACTTAGTCCTACCAGATCACAATCACAACATTCCTAAGGAAGCCGCAAAGAAAGGTCGTACACTTCCAAAAAGAAAAGGAACAATAAACTCTTGTATTTTTAACGTAAAAGTTAAAAAAAAAACAAGTCTCAAGTCCAAATTTGAGTCCCATTACATTTTGCCCCTCAATTGGGGGCGCACTATTAGATTACCTGGAAATTATGTTTTTCTTACTATTCCATGTTCAGGGAGGAATTTTTTATTTCTTTTGCCTGTGTAGGGGGAATTTTTATTTTTAAAAAACTTCCAGCTCCCCCCACCCTGGAAATCTAATGGTGTGCCCCTTAGTATGTGTTTAAACAGCCTGTTTCAGACATTTTGGTATTGCCACGTGGCAGGTTTCAGTCTTACAATGAGTCTGCAGAAACGGGAAGGGTTAAGACTTGAGTTAATATCCCCAAGCCAAATCTTGCCGTTAATACCTAAGCAAGGTAACATTGTCTGTGTGTGTAAAGCACTTCAATTAAACTGAATGTAAATACATAAAAGCACAGGAACTAAGCACTTAAAGACCAACATTAAGGAAGGACATTAACACAGACACATCCAATTACCTGATGAAATCTTCATGAAATATTCAGTTGTTTAAACCATGATCCAATGAATCAATGATGCCCTTTTGTGAAGTCATTATCAACATTGGAAACTTTGCCTGGCAATCGGCTCATGTCTCAATTTTGTCTGTCACAAAATGCATGTTACAATAATACGAGCACCCAGACTTTTCATTCATTCTGCGAGTGTGATAGCCCACTCCTTAGGAATTGGCATTTAAAGCAAGGGTTCTCAATTAAATTTGTTTGCGGGCTATTAAGGACAAACGCCAGTTTAAAAATACATCTTGGAGGGCCAAATTAAGACCTTTTTCAATGCTTTTCCTATATATTTCTGTATTCCAGAAGCAATCGAAGGGCCAAATAAAAGTAGTGTTGTTACAGAATTCAAGATATGCATATAATTTTCAGGTTGTGTTATTCGAAGAGCAGCTTTGATGACAATGAAAAGAGTGCTAAATTTCATACAGGATTGTCACATGATTTTCATACATTTTCAAGAACGAAATATGTATAATTGTTACATCCACAACACAGATGACAGGGCCTTTCAAAGCAGCATACAAACCAGGACTTGTGTATTTTACTCACCCCACCGCTACTAGCACTGAATTGCCTATCCAAGCTTTAACTAGGACAGGCACCTGTATGCAAATCACACCAATTAAAAATCCCCTCAAATAATTCATTGAGGCATAGCGAGTTAAATATACTGACACACTCCCACTTCGTTTTCTATCTGTACTTCTATCAACATAGATAAGGCCATTTAACTAACAACACAACCAAAAACAGCCTATTAATCAGTATTTTCTTTGAAATTATGAAAACAAGTAGAAGAGAGTTGATGTTTACTTTGGTTAGGGCACAAAAATCAATTGCTCTTTTCACAATTTTATCTCAATTCTTCATTAAAAAAAGCGATTCATCATAAAAGCCATGGCAACGAGACAAATTACTTGTTTGTCTTTATCTTGCAGTTGCAGCACTGATGTAATAACCGATCCAATGCACCATGAAACATTTAATTAAATTCTACAAAACACTCTCGTTTTTATATATAGACCATTTGTTCCGATTGTGTCTTTCTATATTAGTCACAAGCATATCTTTGTATTCCCTGTTTCTCCTTGCTGTGCGCCAAGCAATTCCAATCAGTCAGCCTTTTTTTTAGACACGGGCTAAGAAAAACACTCGGTGGTGCCTTTCTTTAATCAAAAGCTCTAAAATAAACCACGATCTATAAGGTTTCATCACTTGAAAATAAGCCGGGCTTAGGTTGTGCACATAGCTCAAAGGATGAATTGAAGTTGACTTGGTCAAGTCATATAAGCGAATGGATTGAGGCGCAGATCCTTTCATCATACCTACCAGCAAATTACATGTCTCTTGAGATTCAAGAGATAATATCTCGTACTTTTTAAAAGCCATGTTTTCTGCTTGACCAATTTAATGATGCCACAAATTAAACATGATGAAGTATTTTTCAACATCATTAAGTACCGGGAGGATCTCTCACTCGGCCATGTTAATGAACTCTTTTCGTGTTGAACACAGCTGACATGGAACTCATCTGTGCTATGTTTCAATGATGTATTCACACAGATGTTAAGTAATGATGTTGATGCACCTAGAGTTGGGTAACTGTACTTTGGGGGAGAGCTCCAAGAGACACGGAAATTACCAGCGAAAGACAAACCTGATATTTCCATGCACAGACACATTCAATCACATTGGGAGAGATTAAATTACCACAAAGAAGAAATTGAACATCCCGCCCTACCCTCTCATTTATAACGTCACAAGCTGTGACAGAAAGGCAAATCAATCGGGGCACATGTCCGTTGTTAACATTAAGCACCGCTTCAGTAATCATTATTGTTTAGCATAAAACTATCAAATATTAATCACGACTCCCTGCTTATCACACACGCGATCACCTAATAAGAGATAAGAGCGTGCAGATTAAATCACTTGATTACTAGTCCACAAATTAAAGTGTTTGGCTTCGAGGCAAGTTAAGAGCAAAAACGAAAATGGTTTCTACCAGCATATAGCCCTTTTTGGTATAATAAATGCAATGGGCGAAACTTTCACCTCAAACATGCACCAATTCGGCAGCTCGCACCCAAAAGCAAATGTAAAGAGGTTATTCTCCTGTAGAAACCTCCTGCAGGCCTCTTGACTCTTGGTTCTTTGCAAAGTACAGGCACCCAAATAAAAGGTCAATACCTCCGTATCCTCTAGCAAAACACTTCCAATCTCACTTGGACCCATTAAAGGCTTCGTAAGACCCCGCATGAGCTGTCTTTTCTCTTCCACAAGCAGACCCTCAAGGTGTCAAAGGAAGTACATTTTTTAAATTAAATTTCCAGTTTTCATGACAATATATTTGTGCTGAGGGAAATCAATAACTGTAACCGTTTCAATCTTAGAGCGTGTCACCTGGTTGCTTTATCGCTGCTGATCGTGGAACCTACTTATAATATAAGAAAAATACAACAAATCTATATTGAGAAAAAGGTTTCCTATAACCTAGGATGAGCTTATCCAGATTAGAGTGAGTGGGTGGCAGATAATATAGAAGTGATGAAGTGGTGTACCCAGACACACTTTTCAAGAATCAATTCCCTTTATAATGTTTAAAATAGACTCTCATTCAACTCGGAACACGTCTTGATTAAGTTTTCACCACAGCATTTAAAACTATCCCAAATTAAGACGGAAATGACCTCTAGCCAATGGCTACTAGGACCTTTAAACTGGTCTTTAAATCCAGCTAGCCCCTCCAGGCGGCTTCAGGTTATCACTAGGTAATATAATACCTTTACTACAGGTCATCACCTATGTTGAAAGAAAATTGGTTGGAAAAGTAACAAGGGTGGCTAAAAATTGAAAGAAGGTGTTCATTTTACTTGCATTTACTTTGTTTTACTTCTTAGAGCATGGATGAACAAGTTAAATTGCAGAGTGATTGTCTTTGAAAAGCCTTAAGGTGAATTATTGTTGCCAAAGGTTGAAAAGTAAAATCCAGTGACCACTCGCAGGCAAAATTAAGAAATTTATCCCCCATGGTTATGATACTCTGAATAATATGCTTCATCCCTACAATTATTTTTTTTTTAATTTTATCATATAATCTGTTAAGCTTTAAATTCAGTCCGTTTAAACTATGTCAACCATTCACACATTTTCTGTGTTAACCAGTTTCACAATTGCTCTGAGGAAAATATTTTACAATCAAATCACCCTGAAGGCCGGCAGATGCCACCCTATACTGTTAACTTATTCCAAAATTAGCCAAGCCTGGGGACAATGTAAGTTGGGGGTACTCGCATGCATACAAACACGTGCTGTTAGACAGGTTCCTCCTTCAGGGTTTGAAAATAGAGAAAACAAAATCTAACTGTGCCTCCATTCATTATTAGGCTGATATAGATCTTTGTAGGCACATGACCTGACTGACCCAATCAGCAAGAGTTCCAGCACATGACTGAGGCCATACGGCGACACCCGAAATGGAAAATCCCGGTCGTCTTCATTTCCTCTTTCTGCGGAGGAGACGCACAGAAAGGATTTGCTCATGTTGCAATTATGTTATGATTGAGTAAGGAAGTGCTGTCAGGTTTTGTTATTCAATGCAATTTGCATTCATCTGCCGAGCCGTATCACTTACACATACTTTTGATAATGATTTGCAGCAGGCTGACATATCAGATCATTTCGATTGAGACATTACTGATAGTTTTACTTCTAATTAACATGTTCGTGCAGTATATACGTGACAATTTAGGTTTTTTTGAATCAATGAAAATAAAAAGTGACAAATGTTGACTAGGAGGAAACTGTAAACAGCGATGCTCCCTGCTATCTTCCGTGTAATCCAATCAAGCATAAATCAGCATCGCTGGCCATCAACAAATAGACAGGTTTCTATTTCAAGCTATTTGAAAAATTTTCTGACCGTGGGAACTCTGTGTGTTATCTGGCATGGTTCATACCAATCAAGTCCTGTTGCATCCTGGGTATTAATGTCTGATGGAGCCCATTCCACACTTACAGCACACGAGTTGGCACGGGTCAAAAAGAAGAGCACGTGTAGGAGACTGGTCTCAATACACTCCTCAGAGCTCCATAATGTAGTGAAGAAAGACTCAAGTAGCTGACCTTTCCAGGTCGTTGCATATTCTTTCCAATCTTGACAAAATTAACACACTTGACACAGCCAAGTATACAAGTAACACTTACGATCAAAAACATTTGCAATTCCCCAAGATGCAAAGTTCAGAATAATCTATTGGGCTGTCAGAGATATGGATGATTCTGAATCCTATGGGTACTAATCCCCACTATCAGGTCTATATTCTTATGAACAAAGGACAATGCAGGTCAAGGGACTGTGACACATGTATGAGACTATAACTGACTTGCTTGCCATCATGCTATCGACTCTCAGAATTTAAGTGTCAAAGTTGCTGAATTTTGATATTCCATTATTAATGCTGCTGAATTTTGACACTTGATTTCAATGCCAAAAAATTGTGACCATATTCATATTCTGAAAATACAGTCAGTTGCCATCATCGATCTATTTAATATTTCATAAATATCTGATGATGATTGATGGCACGGAAGATACCGTACGCGTATTTGACAAGTGTCTTTGTTTGAGGTACATATGTAAATTTATGATGTTGAATATAATGAAACCTATGAAGCTTGAATTTCACATTGGCTATAATCTCTGGGCTATAATTTTGCATTCTAAGGTCTCAATAATGACTTTGTCCAGTGGTGCCAATGGTGCCAAAGCTTACTATAACAGAGGTTGTGCATACAGCTGCGAAAAGGTAAAAAGCATCATATGAGGAAATCTATGGCAGCATGCAAGTCATGCTCCCCCAGTATGCTGTCAAAATCAATCATCTCCATGGATCAGTATTCTTGGCACAGCAAAAAGGTTATTCCACCTAAGCAGGGGCTAAGCCAAGGTGGTATGCATCCTCAAAGTCTTTAAAAGTTTAGTGCTGCCACATGCATTTGTGCTGAAATGGGTTCAACACCCAGAGTTCAACATTTTCTATTATTCATGAAAGTCATCTCAGCTTAAACAAAGGAGTTCAGTACACATCTGGGTAAACTCACATGAAAACCCATGCCTAAAAATGGAATGATGGCAATTTTTTTGAGCATGTGTTAAAAATGACATGCCGTTGCATCCCGGATTTGGATGGTGCTCAACAGCTAGGTTGGCTGACACATCTGCTGCAATTACTCAATTACTTTTCAATCCTTCCTCTAGCAGCGATGAATAAAACATGAGCTTGCCATCTTAATAACTGATGTCATTCTAATTAGTAATTGAATTGGAAGACCCCATTTTAGGTCACTTCACATGCCTAACTGACAACAGTGTTCTTAGTGTTGCCATCTTTAAGGACACCGCAAAATAAATTATCAATTTGCCTTTTCTCCCGAAAAATAATTTGTTCACTTGTTCCACGATGCATGCAAAGTGAACCCCATGAGGCACTAGAAAGGTAGTAATTGTTTTCTATAATTGTAATATCAAAGATATATCAACGTTGCTATTACATCTATTTTTCTGATGATTTTTAAAAAGACTAGGTACTTGATGTATAAATGCAGCCTCAGTAGTACTACAAATGAATAAAACATAAACAGCCTTTTTTTTCCATTTAAATGCATTTCTAAGTACCATGGGCATGGAATTACATAATTTTCTGCATGATTCATATATGTACAAGTTAATTTCCTCATAAAATGCCTGAAAATTATTCAAGAATTAACTGCTTACAGGTTCCAATAACAACAGAGCATGTGTTAGACTAACTTATACATCATAAATTTATTATGATTTTATAATTTCTTACATTTCATGTTTCTTTTTAAAAACTGTTTTATTTTTGTAGCCTATACTTCAATAACAATCATATTTTCATAACAGTTACTCAGAATAATCACAATAAAATTGGATGGCTTTATGTATTATTATGCTCAAGAAATGAGGCACATGTTAGAAATTTTTAATAACAACCTAATTGTACATTTCAATTTCAAACAGTTACATTTTTTGGATCAAAACTGCATTCTTGTTGGTCACCCGGTTCCAGAAGTATGACAGTTCATTACTTTTAAAAATCATGAAAAACAAACAAAAATTCAACATTTATTGCCTTGTAACTCAAAATTAATATTTCCGACATTCTGCTCAGTCCCCATGATCATGTCACAATTATAACCCTCAACTTCAGAACTAATTTGTAAATTCTGCGATCTGCTGAGCCCTAATTCACAAATTATATTTAAAACGACCATTATACTAATGTGTCTATACTGATAATGACTTAATGGCGTGTATCTCAATGAAATCATGCTTACTCATATATAGTGCACATGCCAGGAGATCAAATGTTCAGACATGATGGACACATGACACTTAAAAACCAAACAAATCTTTGGTTACTGTGAAAAATGATGTGGTAAACCACATAGTAAACACCAACATGGTATCTTAGTGAGAGGATCATAACATGGGTTGGTATGTTATGAGGTATCAATGTCTAATGTGACCTTGACTTTGGCTACAAAGTTCAGTCATTTCTATTGTAAAGTTCACAGTCATTTCCATTGTATAGGGCATACAATTCAATTTAATAATCATTGATCATGTCACAATTATAACCCTCAACTTCAGAACTAATTTGTAAATTCTGCGATCTGCTGAGCCCTAATTCACAAATTATATTTAAAACGACCATTATACTAATGTGTCTATACTGATAATGACTTAATGGCGTGTATCTCAATGAAATCATGCTTACTCATATATAGTGCACATGCCAGGAGATCAAATGTTCAGACATGATGGACACATGACACTTAAAAACCAAACAAATCTTTGGTTACTGTGAAAAATGATGTGGTAAACCACATAGTAAACACCAACATGGTATCTTAGTGAGAGGATCATAACATGGGTTGGTATGTTATGAGGTATCAATGTCTAATGTGACCTTGACTTTGGCTACAAAGTTCAGTCATTTCTATTGTAAAGTTCACAGTCATTTCCATTGTATAGGGCATACAATTCAATTTAATAATCATCAATTTCGATTGACAATTAAATTGAAATGAAAACCGATGGCTTGACATTAGGCCTATTGTGCTCCTGTATACGTTTTAAAAAGATAAATATTTTCCTGGAGAAGTTATATTGCCACAATACATGAAAATTGACCCCTTCAAGTATTTGCACAAGTACTATGTGTACTGCCAGAAAAATGTATTTTAAGATCACCTTGTCAATTTCTACACCCTAGATTTATTTCAATAATCTTAGTATGGAATTCCTGACAATCAACTGAAAAATAAATTAAGCATCAGTTGTAAACATCAGCAGTGACTGATGCTACAACACTAATTAAAAGTAGCCCCATAGTTGTATATATTCATATGGTTACTTCGTGACCCAGTGTCCATACGTAAACAAGCGAACTATGGTGTGACTGACAAAATGTCATCTTAATGATCTGTTACTGATGGTCAACTTGATAGATTGGATCATTAAAATTGAAATTTCAGTCAAATTAATTTGGAAATTGCTATAAATTTATTAAAAAATAAAATGGGTTGGTTTATTTTGAAATTCTAAACAATCCCTTTTTGTTTTGTAACTAATATATTGATCAGTAATGTTCAAACACATGATTTTGACAGTGTAATTGTAATGTTTTAACAATGTCATTTTAACATCCGCGATACAAAATCCAATAGTAATTACTAATTAGGCGCCACTTTACCATATGAAACAGGACTTCTATGAAACATGAATTGCTTCATATGTAGCAGATGTCCCGATACCATGCAACATTCTGCATCACCAACCAAACCAAGTCCAACCCTATACTAGTATGTGTCTATCAAATTAAAAATAGTACATCTAATTAACAATAATTTCTCGTTATTTAGTCACATGATTAGATTTAATACCATGAGAAATAGAGAAACAAATTACCAATCAGTTTGTTTTTATTGACAATAACTTCATTACATAATATACAATTGTCCTGGTACAAGTTTTCACCAAAACCATTATTCAATTTTTGTGGCAATTTATTCCAAAATGGTAATTGCAGCAAACCTTATTTTTGCCTTTTAATTATCAATTAATGCTAATCAGATCCAACATTGCTGCTGTATTTTTCCTAATTAAAAAATATAACAAGATGCTTTGTAACTAGATGATATACCATTGTAGGCCTATGAAATGCATATCGACAAGTTAAATCTAAAATAGTTCATTTTACGGTAAAATAAGGTAAATGATGGATCTTGTACGTGACTGAAATGATGAGAAATATCTCATTTGTTTAAAATTGAGCCATGCATGGATTTCAGCTGTATAGTACAATTTTAGATTAATTCCAGATATCTTTATTTTTCTTCAAATTTCAAACTAATATGACGAGCCTCAGGCAATGAAATGTAGCGTCTTTGTCTCAACATACGGAGTAAAGCTAGAAACATATCAAAAGCCATCATGTTGGAGCAACAGGCGATTTTATATATGAGCAAGGATGGGAAAAGAACATTGCAGGCTTATTTCCGGCTTCTAGGCAATCTCGGAATCCACACTCAGTGACTAAGTAAAATTACATCTACTATTTCTCAATTGGATGCCACTGGAACAAAACCTCAAGTACACCGAGCTATATTCTCTTCTCTTGTTTAATGTAAAAGAGTTAGCATCGATTAAATCTACTCCTACTTAAAAGACTGGGCTATATACAGGTGCATGAAATACCATCTCCACTGCGGGGAAAAGAACACAATGCGCAACTAGATATATACACAGAAGGGCATTGGCAAGTTTAGGCAAGTCCCAAACATTTTTTCATTCAAACACATTTAAACCATCAAAAAAAGGAGAGAACTCAGAATTGATTTGTTCAAATGGGTTGGAATTGAGTTGGAATTCATTGACATGATGACATTACTCCAAGGCGTAAGTGGAGTGTATGTAAGATTTGGTTTAGCGTGCTCCGAGGGGACTCCCTGGCGGAAAATTTCTGCCTGAATCATCTCGTCAGGAGGCAGTAATGATGAGAACAGGAAACAGGGGCATAATTACCAGCAATGATGAGTGATGTTGACAGGCATCATCATCATTATCATCGTTTTCATCTTCAGCTGCGCCAACATCTACCGATATCATAGATTGCATTTCTTGGTACCGAAGATTATATTGAATATATTAAAGGAGCAGATAGGGTGCACGGAAGAGAATAAACAACTTAACTGCAATAATTGAATCACAGTACTCGCTGGTATGTTATCTCATCATCTTTCATACAAACTAGTGCACAAACCCTGGTATAAACTCTAAATCAGGTCAAAATCATAATTCCTCATCTTCTAATTTAGGTAAAAGAAATAAACAAAACAAACATTTGCATTGACATGCAATCTGATAAATCAGAAAGCTTCCAGAGTTTGATTGAAGTACTCATAATTTGAAATGAAAATTAGGTCAAATTTGTCATCTTTATCAATTATTTTGGTGAGTGCTTCTATATACAAAACAGTCATTAATTTGGGAGTGAGGACAAATTTATTATTCTAATATGTTCAGTGTGCGTGTGCATATATAAAAGCCATGCCATTAACCATTAATAAAAGCAAATTTCCAATCGAACCATCTTCTAAGATCATCATTTAGCTACAAAAGTCAATTAATAAAGCAATTTTCAAATCTTTTCAACTAGCTACATCTGACTCGATAATGCAGCACTGGTAATGAGCTCCCAAAGGAAGTCGGTTTTACCGACTCGCAAGGGAAATGACGTAAATGAGTGGGGAACAAAAGGAAGGATTCCTATTCATTGTTTATAAATATCATCACCCTATTCCAAATGTTAATAAATTATCAAATATAAACTGCACAGATAAAGGTTAGGTTGCATCTCTTTCCATAATGCCTCAAGTTAATGTGCCTCGTATTTACAATTTTTTCTAACATGCATTTTTTTGTTCAATATTAGAGGCATAACTCAAACCATGGGTTGGTTAGCTGCAGTAACCTAATAAAAAAACTAATTCGTATAGCAAATACATGTCACAACATCATGCTTTTATCAAATTTTCACAATTCAGGATAAGAAATTTAATATGTCAGATTCATTTTGATACGGTTGCAAGCCCTAAATGCTTTATGCTTTAAAAACAATTTAAATTTCTACATTAAAATTGCACTTTCTCAATATAATGTTGGAATAAGAAATGCATTTTATTTAAAAAATAAGAAAATACTTAAAATCAGATCAAATACAATTAGTTTTGAAAACATGGTTGACAAGATTGAATTGACGACAAAATTGACAAAAAAAGGGTAAGTGTTACAACTATACTGAAATAGATGGGCTCAGTTGAATGGAAGCAAATTTCCAATTTAACTCCAATTATAAACAGGTCATGTGTTTCGTAAAGTGAATTGATCGGTATAAATAACTTCCACCACGATGTGCCCGTCCTATCTCTTATCGGATATCACATCTGCTTTCAGCTGCTCATGCATGATGCATA
>JXSR01S036182.1:1883-16831 GCA_000969725.1 Ophiothrix spiculata | reverse complement strand
ACCGGCCCGGGTAATGGCGTCGTCAGCCATGGAGCTCAAATTGGGGGTATTCGGGTCCAACTCGGTTCGCGGCAAAATCAACTCCGAGTGCCGAAACTTAGTTACGCGTAGAGACAACCTGCGCAAATAATACTTTACGCGAATGATACGCCAACATGCACGCAAAGCGTGTGTGCGTGCTTCAATATTCGCGCATTATGTCAAGGTGCGATGCATCATCGGCAAGCTATCGGCAAATACCTGAATACCCCCAATTTTGTCTCAGTGCCGGAATAAAAATGGCGGATTGCCTTGTATCTCCCCTTTAAATCTATGCCCGGGACACTTCATACGCTGTCCAATATTCGTACCCGAGATTCACATACCTCATGCTTGTATGCAAAAACACAATCATTATTTTGCTCCCAAATATCAAATCAAGTTAATGTTTTTTGTTACCGTTGAATGAGATCCAAAAGGTGCACCAAAACATTTGTCAGTCCATATGATTTACATAAATATGCACTGATGACTGCATGGGCTCAATTGACTAAATTGACATTAAAAGTCACGCAAATGGCTTAAATTGTCGCTTTTACATAATGAGTACTTACCGGTACAAGTTTCCATGAGAGATTTATTGTCATAAACACATTGCATCTTTGATACCACCAAGACTCAAAATCAGGACCTTCCACACTGTTGGCAAGTCCTCTACCATCTGAGCTAGATTAAACATTTTGCAAATACATATTGCTATTAGTCCAATGGATTTAACCAAGAGTTTTTATTGTTTATATATTCCAGATATTGACATGGAGGATGCCATCATGAATGCCAAGCCAGGAACTGAACTAGTGATCATCAAATAATTCATATCTAGTGATTATCAAAGAAATCATAATCTCTTGTACTTCTTGTATCGCAGTGCTATTGATTGAGCAGCTTGATTCTAGAACAAGCTTCCAGTTTTGATTAAAACTTATCTACTCTCTCTGTTCCTAATTTTAAAGAGATTCATTTAGTGAATTTTACACTACATTATTGATAGATGACTGGAGTTAAGATGACACTGTATTTCCTTGGTGCATTCTTCCAAAAAAACCAATTGATAAATGTGGCCATCAGCGTTTTGGTTATCCAGTATTTTTATAGTCCAAGGAGAACTATAAATAACTTGAAAGTGTCTCTTGGACAGCTCAAATCAATGCAACAAATTCCAAATCCAGTGTGAGGAACAATGATGATTGATGACCAGATGAGCAAGGGGTATGGACATGTGATGGCGGGACTTTTGACATGAGACAAGAAGACAGGAATCACTGATGGATATCTTTGGATTTTACTATAAAATTGGAATTGGATTTTGCTTTGAAAATTTGCAGCACCTTGAGGTATGTAATAAACCTTTTATATAATAATAATAGGCTACTGATGCGCATCCAAAATAAAATTAATAGTTTGTCTCAAAGCTCCCGCGCGCATTAGTTTTATCATGCGCATTAATTACCTTTTTTGATGTGAAAAAACAAATGACAACAATAGTTAATTTCATTTATTTGGATCTTTATTCTGTTTTTGAGTGCTAAAAAAGCCATCATGTAAATATATTAGGGTGTACATACGGAAATCTTGTAGAATAGCACTCGGGACTTCAGTCACACACACACAAAAAAAAAAAAAAACCTTACCAAAAAAAAAAACGCATTTCGCATTAGTTTATCAAGAGTGGGAGAGCTTTGAGACAAACTATTAATTTTATTTAGCCTAATATAATAAGATTTTTCAATTGTATTTTGTATGATTAACTATTGGTTGTTGGGTGGAGCGAAGGTATGAGATTTTAGTATTGCTGAGTAGTTGGAGCACTTGATTTATAGTACAGAGGTTCTGGCAGTGAGGATTTTTCCAGAGGGGATGCGGGTTGTTCAAAAAGTGTACCTTTTGGTAAAATCTTTCTTATGGTCGATCCCAAACCAATTTCCGTGATTTTTTTGAAAAAGTAAAAAAAGGTAGTATTTTCTTTTAAAAAAATTGGTTCTTTTAAAAAAATTGGTTTGGAGGTTTGTTTTGGGTACATTTCTGAACTTTTTTGTGGACCTTTTTACATGTCAAATTTGGGGGAAGTGTGTGTGACACCTCCAGCACACCCGCTGGCTATGTGGGCTGTGTTCTGGGTTGAGTCTGTTTGAGTCCATGTCTCCTTGTTCCCTTGGGCTCTTACGAAACATAACCTTACTATATTTGCTCCTCTGTGCAGAAGTCACGCTAAGTTTTTGATCCCCTGTGTGAATGTCCCACCCAAGGTGAGAAGATTCTCATAAAGAGATTTCTTGGCAAGAATCCAACTTGATTCTTGTCTCAACTTTCATGAATAAATTTTACCACAAGGTAGAACCAGATAGCAATATTGTTATTCTGTTCCCAACTTTCCATATTTAACATCCATCATTAATAAAATAAATCACAAGAGGGCACCAAATAGTAGTACCATTAATTTATTCACATCTAAAACTTCTCATCATTTTTGTTAAATTGTAACACAAGAGGGCGCCAGACAGTGACACCATAGATTTGCCTCAAAATGAGCAGGTGTTAGCAGAGAATTATCAAGAATGGATTTCAGCTTGACCAAACATTAGAACAATCCTGATAAAAAGTGTTGATAGGACCCTAGCTAAATATAACATTTATTTTTTTTATCAAAATTTGATTGAACTTTAGTACTGTTCAACACTTATTTTTACCAGGTTACATTTAGAATTGATGTTTCAAAGAAAAAACAGGTCTTAAGTTTTGTTAAATGGTAATATTTATGAATAAATATGAACCCTTTTATATAGTAATCACTATCAGTATATCAATGTTTCAGAGAAAACCTGGTCTGAATTTGATAAATTGCAGTATGAAATCCTGTTCTTTTATCACTGATAAATATGCAGGTCTAAATTTAATGAATAGTTATATTCTTATCAATGTTGATATTTTAGATAAAATCAGAACTATATTTGATAAAATTAAATAAAGGGAATCACTTAGTATAATTGTAGTGGTGATATTTCAGAGAAATATGACAAGCCTGTTTTATAATCAAGAATAAGAATATCTATTACAACAAAATCCTGAATTTAAAACATGACTACTGTACATGTATTCTTGTCTGAAACCATATAAATGATTACAGTTTTTTCTCTGAAATTAATTTTGCATCTTATGATCTTTAAATTTGGATAAACAAAGTTTCGACATCTAAAGGAGCTTACAGATTTCCTAAAGAGCAAAGTGCAAATATATAGAATTTCCTGTTGTAATTTTGCTTTTGATTTTGTGAACTATTAATTAGTATGGTACGTACTTACATGATTGTTTGTCAGTAAATACTCTTACCTGTTTTTAAATTGTGATGCTTTTTGTTGCAGCAAGTTATTTGATTTATTCCAGTTCCCTTAAATATCTAATACATTCATATTTGAAATATAATTTATTTTTGTCCTTACTTTTCTTTAATATTAATTAGTTTAAAAAGCAGTTTATGCGCCCTTTTAAAATGTGTTCCAGACCAGTCATTCAGCCAGCATGCAGTTGAGACGTGCTCAGAAGCTTGTTTCAATTTCAAACAGATCTTGGACTTTTGCCAAAACAAACATAGGCTTGGGCTTTTTTCTGCATATAATTAAGCCACTCATTTGCATATTTCATCATCAAATAATTGCCATCATGTCATAGAGTATTTTACGTGTTTTTTTATCAGTTTTTATAGTAATTAATTTTGAAATTTGAAAAGGGATATTTTTCCACTTTTTTGGATGTGTCACCTAAGGTCTAAAACCCATATATCTGAGGGTATTTAAGGGAAAAATTTCTCATGTTTAAGGATATTTTTAGGCCTATAATTGACCAGTTTGATGGTTTGTTTGGAGAATTTAGGTTGCAAATTTTGATCCATTTCTAAAGGGGTTTTTTTTACTCAAAAAGGGTTTAGTCTCATTTAAAATGTTGAAATTTGACATTGTTATCTAAGGATTGTTTGGAAAAAATTGGCCTGTCACTAAGGATTTTCTGTGATAAAATAACTCATTTAAGTACCCCTTAGTATTTTGTAAGCTAAAATGATATTTTCTATTGTTTTTATCTAGTAATTTTTAGCCAATTGAGGATAATTTTCACCAATTTTCAGTGTGTATTTTCTCACTAGCACCCTCTTTATACCATTACCACTATGTATGTGCAACGCATTTCATATTAATGTAGTCTTAAATGCTTTGCACAAGAGAGAATATGATGAACTAAAGTTATAGATTTTAATTGACACATATTAAAGGGTACTTTAGAATGTTTAGTGCGATAGAGTAACTGTATTTTTTTCCACCTAAAACAATCTTATTCAAGAATTATTTCATATCAATATACACAGGTCCTTGTTATTATTGGAAATAATTACCAAATTATCAAAATACTAAATTGCCATGGCAACCGCAACAGAGAGTACAATTAAAAGAAATATCACTGAATTGGATCGGAAAGTATCGAGATGGACGGATGCTGGCGAGTGTGGGATCGGTCGACCTTGATAGGTGGAATCATGAATGAATACAGAGTCAGTGAATTGTAAACTAATGTTATAATATGACGGGATGATGGACTGAAAACTCTGAAAGGCTTGCTTTTTTACGCAGTGCTTTGGGGGAAATTAGAAAAATACAATGATGAAATTATTTTTGAATCTTTTAGTTGTTATATTGTGCTTTTGTAAAATGGTAGTTACTTAAGGGTGCTACTACATACATGAATATGGTTATAATATGATGAAAATGGAAACAAAATGGTAATGAATATTACATTATTATGTATGTTTTATATTGTATGGAAATTGTAAATTTATGCATAAAATGGATCAGGGGTGTGCAATAGGTTCAGTCTAGACTAGCTTGCGTAATACAATCAACATTTAAAGCCTGTGAGCAAATTTTCATCAATGAAAAAATGTGCTATTTTGTTTCAGAGATTTTTCAAATTAACTTAAGTAATGAAAAAAAGTAATGTGACATTTGGTGACCTTTGGTGTTAGACACTTTTTTCTCCATTTTTACAATTTTCTTTAAAACTAACATTTGTGTTCTTTCTTTTATTTCAGCTTAGTTTTTGGCTCATTGAAATGTTTCCTTTTGCAATAGTTCTCCCAAGATACAAAACAAACATTTGAGTTTTTGTATTACATCAAATGTGACTGTCAGATGAGTTGACATTCTCTAAGAAATATTATCCCCCTCCTATTGCCTCCCCACCCCAGGAATTTGCTAAAGAATATATGTCTTTTTAATGTAATTATGGTATAGCAAGTTGGCAGTTTAGGTAGTAGATACATACATACAAAGGTGCTTTATAAAGCGCCTTTTCTACAAGATCAAAGCGCAAAAGAGCAAATCAAAGAAACAAAATGCAATGAACAAGCAATCAACTTAATATGTAAAGCTTTCATATTAAAGATACCTATATTATCTACAGAAAGTGTGTAAAAAGATTTCTTGTAATTTGATTATTGGTGAGGAAAAAATACTTTATTTTGAATAGGATTTTTAAACATAGATAAACTAAACATTTTAAACATTCATAGATAAATAAAGAAGATTCGATGTAGATTGAAAGTTCTTTCATTAATTTGTATGTGATATTACATCTTTCATCTTTTAGATTTCTTTGAACAGTGATATGTAGAAACACTTTATTTTTTCATGAGAATTTAAATTGCTAGAAATTAGAAAAAGATATTGAGGTAAACATTTCAAATTTGATTCCCAGAACAAAAAGTACCTAGTAACTAACTTCTTTAGATCCCATCGAAAATTTTGAGTTTTAGGGTTAGAATTGAGTTAAGGTTAGCATTAAGTTTTAGAGTTGCCTTTAGGGCATTTTTGTTTGTTTGTTTTGGTAAGGATCAATTTTTGTGTGACCTGAAGTATTCCTTTATTAAGATAAATTTCTCTTTTTTTCCCTTTCAATTTCATTTTATTATTTGTTTGTTTTGATCCTTGGAATGTTGAGTTTAATCCAATTCTTTCTCAAAACTTACAGCTGTTGAGCTGTTGATATTTTTTGCACTAAAATAATTTGTTTTAAGTTTAAAACATGTATAAGTTGATAGAATGTGGTCCTTTTTACAATATTTAGGATTTTACATCTTTTGATTTTATACAACCTGACACTAATAATTACTGAATTGATCAGCTCAACTCAAGTTCAAATAGATGATGGTTTTATGTACAGAGTTAACAGGATAACACTATAGTTGTTTTAACGAACCTATTGACACCTATGAAATTGATGCACTGTCTCGAAGACGGTCGTGGATTGTGTGAGGAAACCAAATTCATATTTGCTAAATCATATTTTTTATGAATTATGGAATATTCCATTTTAGCATGGGAGATGGTGAACTGTAATCGCGACTGGTCATTTCAAAAGTGTATTGCAGTTGTTTTAATTGGTTAATTGTCTTAAATGAGATCAATATTGATTTTGATACTAATTAGCAAATAACATGTGTTGATTTAGATTCAACTCGTCAAATATTCCACAGTTCTGACTCCACAGCTTGCGATGGTTCCCAGGTTTAAGTTGACGAGTCATAAAAATCACCGGTATAGCGACTGATCAGTCTGGCTCCGTTAAGAGCGAGTCATACCTGCTGAATTGCTGCGGCAGATTGTCGTTGGAATATGTAGCGGTCTGCGTTCCTGTGTAACGTGATGATTAGCAATGGTGTTTGTGTGTGTAATGGAATATATGGAATGTGCAATAGTATTTTGTGCTGGTTTTTAAGCTATGGTTTGTGCCATGTCCTGCGAGTTTTTACATGTATTTTTGGTCACAAATCAAGACGGTCTTTGAATTAATTGAAATGGACTCTTTCTCGGAATTGTTATGACTCGTGATGAAGATGATTGCTTGATGTTTTTATGTGGAAATTGACAGAGAAAAGGAGGTTGCCCATGAGGGAGTTGCGGCACTTTTTTATCGGTATTCAGTAGGCTTATTTATGGTGTCTATATCACACGGAAGCGGTCCTTGGGTGATATTGAAATATTGTTGATTTTTGTTCGAAAGGTTCATCACTGTATTTATTTTGAAAACTGATCCGTTTTTCAGTGTATTTCCTACTAGGTTGGAATTTGTTATTTTTAGGTATGAAGTCTTTTGTATGAAGAATTCTGTGTTTTGAAATTCGATAGGTCGTGACTGCATTTTGAGGATTCTATAATTTTACTGCCCTGTGACTTTGTTATTATAAAGGTATATTAAATGGTCTTTTTGTGAGTAAAATTCTGCATTTTAAAAATGTGCAGGTTGTGTATTAGGAGGAACATATATTTACTGACATGGGACTTTGTGATTGTTTAGATTTATGAAGTTTTAATAAGTAAAATTGTATGTTTGTATGTTTTAAATTTGACAGGTTGTGTATTTTGATGGTTTAATATTTACAAGCATTAGTTTGTTCTTGTTGTGTTATATGAAGACTTTTTGTGACATAAAATTCTTTATTTTAAAAATTAATATGGTTCCACATTTTGAAACTTCTAAATAACAGGCATTTGTTTAAATTCATTTTCATCAAGTTTTTGTTTGCATTCTGCTTCTTTGCCCCCCCCCCCCCCCCTATTTGCAGCACTACCATGTCCATGCCTTCACTTTATTTTCCTATCACTGTTATGAGCAGGTTGATTTAATGAAGCCTGTTTAAAAAAAAAAGAACATCGACATCCCCCATACAAACCACTAATGATGCCAATCATTCATTCAAATCAACAGTTACCCAAATTTGCATTTAACAATGTCACAAATCCAATTACTATGGGTTAAGTGTATAAAATCAAACTCTCTCGTTAGTATTCCAGAAACTAAAGTAATTAATGTTAATTAACTGCCATGTTTGTTATGTAGCTTTAAATAATAAAATTCTTGAAATTTAAATTTCAGGGTGGATGTCAAACTGGTAACAGCCCAGTAGTCAGAAGGTTCGCTAGTCCAAAAATGAAATAAGGTTCGCCAGTCCGAAAGCGTATTTTTCTATACCTGAGGGTTCACTAGTCCGAATTTGAAAAAAGGTCCGTCAGTCCGAAAATAGGGTCTGAAATTAAAAAAAGGAAATACGGTCCGTTAGTCTGAAATTTAAAAAGGTCTGCTAATCCTAAGGTTTGCCAGTCCAAAAATGAAAACGGGTTCGCTTGTTCGAAAATGAAATAAGGTTCGCTAGTCCGAAAATGAAATAAGGTTTGCTAGTCTTAAAATGAAAAAGGTTTCGCTAGTCCGAAAATGAAATAAGGTTCGCTAGTCGGAAAATGAAAAAATATTGATTTTTATGTGAACTGTAGGCAATTAAAGTGTGTATACTTTTATGAAATTGAATTGATTAATGAGTAAAATTTGCAATTCAAATTAGTTAAGGATCACTTCTTTTCATTAGAAGTTTCATACAATAAATAAGTAATAGATTAGAACATTTTGCTGATAAACATTTTATTCTAATTGGAAATGCAGTGAAGCTTGAAAATAAATGCTATAAACTAATGTGCTCATTATCGTTAAAACCATATGCTCATTAGCATTAAAACTATGTGTTCATTATCATTAAAAGAAATTAATTTCCTGAGTTGTAACATCATAATGCAATCTACAATTATCATTTTATTGAATGCAATTCTCAAGCTTGTATATTTATCAAAGCTAGTAAGAAATTCAAAATTCATTATTTAATCAGATAAAATTTGCAGGAATGTATATAGTCTTCATAATAATGTTACACAAATCTATCAAAAAATAAGACAACATTTTTCTAATATCTTCAAAGTTCCTGGTTCTGAAATCTCAAAATTCATTACTTTATTAAAAATGCTTCATAAGCAGTTAAACTTTGCAGCGATATCATCATGATCATCATAATCTAAAAATGTATCAAAAATTAAGAAAAAGTAATTTTCTCTGAAACTTATTTCAAAATTGCCTTAAAATTTAAGTAGAGTACTCAGTTATCAGAAATCACAAAATTCAACATTCATAACTTTATTAGTAGTTAAGATTATGAAGTAGTTATATAGAGAATGGTGGCAATATCAAGTTATAAAAATCTGTCAAAATGAAAGTAAAAATCACGAAACATATTTCAATATACCCTTAAATGACCCAATTATGAAATCAGCGTGATTAATTTCACAGCAACCTCATTTATTCTCAATGTTCATCAAGCTTACTAGGATTATGTTTTCATCATTGTTGTCTTCAATTTTTGCCTGTAATATCAAAAGTAATCAAGTTAAGTGTGTGTAAACTAATCAATCAAACCGTTGGGAATTGTCTGGCCGGCAACAATTCAAATATGTGTTTCTTGAAAAAAAACCCCAATTTGTGAGTTTTGGAACATGATAACTATTTTCATATTGAAAAATTAATAAAATGATTCTTTGTAGTTTTATGAGAATGAAATATTTTGTTTAGCCAGATTGCGACTGAGAGCTCATGAAGAAAGCTTATCTTTGAGAGATTAAGGTGACAAGAGAAACAATGTATTTGGGAGGAAACCAGAGTACCTAAGAGATCAGCCCATCAGTAAAATTGACCAATGACATCAAACTCAGACTTTGTAAATAACATTGTTTCACTGTATTTTCTATTCACTCATTTTTAGTATCTGAACCAATTAAAAAAATTATAAACATAATTTGAGATAAAGTTGAAGAAACATATCATTTGAAATTGATGGCCAGAATACTAGTATATATTATTTTGTTAAACCCAACTGACAGATGTGACATAGATTCTTTATAAAAATTAATCAGTATATGAGTCTGTTAGATATCATTTTAATTGTTTAACTTTGTTAGGGACTCGCAAGAAATGTGAAAAGTGGTAGTTTGTGTGATGTGTCAAAACTCATATGGTCTTTTTTCACGAAAAAACATTGTTTTACATGTAGATTGCAGAATCCAAAAGAAAATTCAATTTTGTCAAAATACAACTTTTGTACTAAATTTCACAATATAACACAAAATGCCTTTATGGTGCATTTGAGGTATAGTCACATTTCTTCATTTATTATTTCAAGTGTTGTGGTAGCTTTACATATGTAGGATAAGGACTTATTTCCAACACTATAGGCCAAAATTATTGGTAGTAATTATTATTTCAATTTATTATTTCAATTCGACAAGTGAAAATGTCTGAAATTCTTATTATTGCATTTTATTTATTTTTTTCTTCATATATATATATGTTTTCACATATATATCTTGAGAAGTATATGATTTATTTACATCAAAACAGGACCAAAATATTGCATTTTCAAGCATTAAACAAGTAAACAAAACTATCCCTGCCTATCCAAATATGTCCTTCTTTTTTCCATATTCCACTTAGCCTGTCTCCTCGCTATGTTTTCTCAATGTATATACCTCTCGTTTAATCCCAAGCCGAGTTCCCGGGACCAACGACTAAACGGAAATTCAAAACCCATGCATAAATAAATTATCAATCCAAGATAGCTATGTCATATCAGACAGTTCGTGCTCATGAATAAGCTTCCCACTATTTAATTACTAAGCGATGATTTTTTTATCTTGATTTCTCCCATTTCTCAGTCAGGACTTATTATCACACAGTGAGTAAAAAATAGCCTTAACTGCCTCAGGAGTTAGGTTTTATCAAGCCAGTCAAAGGTATTAAAAGTTGAGAGATTGCGGCAAATTTGGCACATAGTTTTATTAATTTTGTCATTGTGCTCTTATCCTATGTCATTTGATATGTTTTCAGTACCTAATATTGTATGATATGATCAGTAAGCAAGAACACTATGTGTTAAACCCTGGGGTGGCTGCCTTGATCTGGTTTGGGCATATGGGTATGCAAATAAAATGTTACAAGATGACCTATTTTGATATTGAATCTACTTTCAGTTCAAAGTTTAAAGAACTTTTCTAGAACAAGAAAGTTTTAAGTGATTTTGTTTGAAATATGATAATTGACCGATGAAGTGCAAGAGACCTTATTTGAAAACATACTAAAAGAAGTCACAGGAAAAATTCCAATCCCTTGAGATAAGTCTGCCCCTCCCCCTGGTAAGCAGCAAGATATGTGTTAGGGTTCATTAAATGATACTGACGTTTTAAGAGAGTTTGAAATTTCATTCAATTCCATAAAGTGACTTTACCACCTTAGAAGTTGAAATTTGATTCTGACCCAAAATGTCTTAACATGGACTTTGTAAAAGCGAAACTTAAACCATGGTTGAAGACTTTAAGTTGTAAAACTTTAACATGTTGTTTTCAACATTTATATAGGGTGAAATTTAAAAAGGATTAAAGGGAAAAGAAAACAAGACTGGATCAAAGATTGGGTGAGCATGGAAGTGTAGTCCCCAGGCCTATGTTGCAAGATGATGCTGTTTTTCTCTTGCACCATTGGTCATTTTGGCAACAATTGCTTTGGGTTTACATGAACCCGGTTACTTAATAGAAACTTGTAACTGGAAAAAAAAACCCACTTTGCTCAACACATTCCTGTTCTTCCCCAACCTCCATGATCTGGCTTTTGAAGGAGTATATTCTTCATCAAATGTATGTTTTGAAAGAGAAATAAACATAGGAATCCAGATAATCCTTGTTTGTTTTGATTTTTAATGGTTTACTAAGAATTTCATGTTTTGATTTTCTGAAGTTGAATATTTTTTGAAAGTTCAATATAGAAAAGGAAAAACCCAGGGAAATTAAAGAAGTATCAATTTTTGTAACCTTATAACATTTGTTATTCAATGAAATTCTAGAACTTTAAAGATATATCAATTCAATTCACTTAAGAAGATGGGTTCTGAAAGCTAGAATGATGGATACAAACAAGGCAAAATTTACACCATTATTTTTTACCAATTTCATCCCAAAATTAACAATCAATCATCTCATCTATCCTCTAGCTTTTCCCAAATCCTTTCCCTTATTTTCAAAATTCTCTAAAAGCAAAGATAAATAAGCTTGCCCAATATTGTTTTTCTTTCATATTTATCAAATCCTTTTCTGATCATACAAGTAAGCTTAGCCCGCAAGAAAAAAAGCAAACTTTGCGCAAATGCTCACAAAATTTACACATGCACACGCTGTTCTAATAAGACCAAAGCAATATCTCACGACAAGCAAAAATGAAATTAAAACATAGCAGATGGCATATCGGAACTAAAACCACTGTTGGGTTTTTCAAGTGTCCACCCAGGGCCACTGTAGATAATTCTCTACACATAATGGTTCAAACTGTTGGTTTAGAGTTAAATGCCAAAAAGTGCTGAATTTTGCTTTCATATTGTTACACTTTTATACTTCTTTGGAAAACTACTTCAAAAGTAAAATTCATTTGAGTAAATTATTTATTATGTTAAATTTAAATATAGTCATATTTTTAGAAATTTCAATTTTTATCAACTTGTTGACATTTTGACCTGTAGTCCACTCTTGTAGTCTGCACACGCTTTGCGGATGGAAAAGGTTAATATTTTGCAAACCAAAACCTGAGCATACATACAAGTAGCAAATCCAATGGGAGCTTGATTTGCATAACAATACCATGGTTTCAGGCAAGGCAGATGAAAGCCTGGGATAGAGATGGAACGGTAGAAAAAATGTGAAATAAGCCGGTAATGTTGAACTCGTCTTTGCGGTTTTGATGTGAAATGTTCTTAATAATCTTTCGGTCATTAAAATGATTTGACTTTCTAATGTTTATGGCTCATTACGTTTTATGTTTATAAATGATTTAAACAATTCAATCAATTTAAAAAGAATATATTTAACTACTTCAGAACCAGGCCTGTTCAGAACTGTTTGATCTTCTTGTTGGTGTAAACATGGTATTTGCTCATAGTTTTAGTGTGCATGTTTGATATTTTAACATGGACTTTGTGATCATTTTAGATCTAAATTTCGTTATATTTTCCATTAATAATAAGTATGATTATATTAGACATGTCATGCTTATTAGTTTTAACACGAAACTTATGGTAACAATTGGTTACAGTTTGTTCCTCTTTTTCCCCCCTTATTTTGACTATTTAAAGATAAGTTGTGCTGCAGAGTGATGAGCTGGAATTCTGGGGGATTTAGGTGGAATTTTTAATAACAAGTGGTGCGACATAGTGGTGAGTGAACTCTGCCTTATATCCAGCCTGTATGCTTCAGTATGGGGAGGGGTGCTCAGCTTTAGCACTAATGGGTATAATAATATGAGTAGTAAAGAGATCAGGCTATTTGTAAACATATGTGTGGGTTTGAAAGCACACACAATGATAACTAATTATCATCCCAGAAAGTATCTTACTGTTAAGACTTAAGGAAAAAACTACAGGATTTTCAAAATCAGATGTGGTATACTACTTTGAGTTTTCACGAATTATAAGCTAAAATAATGGAGTTACAAATTAGGTGTAGGTGATAATTTAGACCCTATTTACAACAGGTAAGAAAGAAGAAAAGACATAGAAAATAATATAAGTTATAAAATGAGATTGAGAATAAATAAGTAAAGCAAAATAGTCAGGAAATTATTGAAGTATGTTTAAATCTTCAAATGATTGCTGCAAGTCATTATTAGGTTTACCATATCATAAGTATCACTGCTTCGAATAATCCCGCGAATATATTAGATTTAGGTATATCATTTGATATCCCACCATTTTCAAAAGACCATCCCATCCTTCTACCAGTATACCAAATTCAGATATTATGGGTGCGGTCGATTAGTTACTAGCTAAGCGAGTAGAAACTTGAGTCATGTCTACTGTCACACCCCAAAGCTTGGTATAGGGAATTACCAGGGTAATTCATCAACCTAATGGACTGAAGCTTACTACCAAATATTGCAATAGTCTCAGTACAAGACTTAGGATTTTGTCCTACGGTTTAAATTTAATTTTTCTGTTTTAAGCATGAACTTTTAAAGCGATATTTTGCTGCTTGAAATTAAATATTAGAAAGTATTGTACAACATAGTTGTAATGGAGAAAAAAACTAAAACTTTTTTTGCCCCAACTTGTAGATATAATTGAAAATCATTCTTAGTAGCCAGAAAAAAATCCTGACAAGCTTCTAAGATAAGAGTTAAATTGTTGAAACATTTTTAGACTAAAAATTGAAAATAACAAGACCTCTAGTCACCACAAACTCCTGAAATGATTTTGAAAAATTTCAATTTTTTTGGAACATTAAAAAAAAAGATTTATCACATGAAAATGGAAAAGATAATACCTTGTTTTTGACATAAAACTCCTGAAATGTTTTTTTGAATCTAAAAGAAAGAGTTGTATTTTTGGAACATGTCTTTAAAAAGTTATTGCATGGATAGGCTGAAAATGAAGAAAAGTAAGATATTTTATGTTATAAAAGAGTTTCAAGCTTACAACTTTACAATCTTTCTTTGAATTTTGTAATCCAATTAAAGGGTAATTTTATAGATTGAATTCAACTTTAAACAATTGCACCAATATCAAAACAAGATTTAACATAAGTCTAGCTCTGATTCCAGTCTGAATAGGACACGCTGTCAAACCGGGCATAAGTGTGCTGATGACACGAAACCAAAATAACAAGGCACGCGACCACCCCCATTCACATGCAAATGAGGCAGAGTTTGTCTGGTAATCCATTGCGTGTGCCAATGGTTTTGAATCGTGAAATTGAGTTGTTTGTACCAAATTCACGAGGTCTGAGGGGTATTCATACTTGAATCAGGTGAGAAATAAAAAGTGAAGTTTGCATTGGGTTGGGTTTCCTTATTTTTATGAGTTGCCATGTTGAATGAATTGTATTATATTTTTGAAAATTGTTATTGATAAAGTTACTATTAAGAAGATTCTTGTCATTTGCTGCATTTAGTGTACTTGTAAGTAGAAATGATTCAAGTGATTAAAAATAACATTAGTAATTAACAGTTTTGCAATA
>JXSR01S036180.1:56436-72745 GCA_000969725.1 Ophiothrix spiculata | reverse complement strand
CAACTTCTATCAAAAATAAAGACATTTGTCATGATTTTAATGATTTCTTGAAACGGCTCCACCTTATTTGATATACCTATTCGTGACTTAGGTCCCCCTGCGTTAAAGTCCCAGTAAATTATATATCATTGTAAAGCTATGATTGTAAGAATCGTCGACAAACCACAAAAAAGTGGATATACAGGGTGGAATAAATGTCATATTATATACCATAATTGATTTCATGATATCTTTATAACTGTATATATGAAGGGGTGCTACATACTTTAAAATAAACAAAACTTACAATATATTAAATTGCTTTTGTACTGAGTTACAGTGTGATCAAATATTTCTTAAAGGTCAATTGGAATCCATTCTACAGATACAAATTTATACGATTTCATCCACAATTTCTTTTCATAATCATCCACACTTTGTTTTTCCTTTTCACTCAATTTTCTTTTATTCATAAATAATAACACTTTAGTTGGTACAAGGACAGGTAATAGCCAAATTTTATAATGATACTGTATAGTCAATTCAATGAGCTTCAATGCATTGTAATACATATATACCTTCTCAGGTGCTTCCGCTCCGGTGCATCCTCGCAGGGGCGTCGGAACCGTGTGGGCCATGTGGGCTTTGGCCGCACAACTTTTCAGTCAGAAGAAATAAAAATAAAATAATTTAAATTAATTTATTGTGTTTTATTATTGTCCTAGCATCATTAACCATAAAATAGTAGTGTATATATTTTTTTTAGTAACTACTTTCTTCTGCGGCTTAGTTGTTTACTTATTATTGATAACTAATGTGGCACAGGCCGCACCACTTTTACCAGTGGCCGCACCACTTTTATTTTCCTTCCGACGCCCCTGCATCCTCGCATCCCTACCCAGTGCCATTCAAATGCGATTATTTCAAAAAGTAAAAGAATAAATGAAGATGAAACAATGGTGATTTTATAGCCTAGTAAATTGTTAAGGTTATGGTCTATAAACCAAATCAATTGACCACACCTTACTGAAAATATGATAAAAATACTCCAGATTTTTACCGAAAACTGCAACTCCTCCACCCATTCACTATACCTCAATTCGTGACATAAAAGCCTTACGATCCTTACCAAATCACGCCTCAAACACCAGTGATTTATGACTTTTATCAGTTTGACAAAAACGGTATTAACAACAGGTCCAAACCAAACTCACACACTTGTCTGAGAGTGGAATACTTTTCATCCCACGAAGTCTGAGTAGATGAGTGGTCGGCAATGGTAGAGATGATCATCTTAGCAAGGATTGGAATAAGAAAGTAAAAAAGGAACATTTGACAGATATGTAATGAACCGGATCAAAACTGGATCAAATACTACATGGATAATATAGATGTTATTTGAATGACTTTTTGGACCAAGACATGTAAGTACTCTTTTTTAATTTTATAATTAAAAAAATGTGGTTTTATATTTATTCAGTTAAAATAGACTTATATGCATTGTCTTACTTAAAAAGCACGACATTCCATGATATTATGATGTAACATCATTGAGGTATGTCGAGAAGTGAGTTGAAGTTCCCTAGATGCCATGTAATAATAACTTACAAGAGCGCTTCATGTTCATTTGGCACATATGTGAAAACAAAACCAAAGCGCATCCAGATTGTTTTAACAAACCGCTGAAGAGCAATTTATTGATTTGAAATCGTGATCTGAATCACGTTTGTGGAATTATACCAGTTTTATCATCAGTTCGGCATGCTTAATAATTATAATTCTACATATTCTACAACTTGGTTGCATTTGAAAAATAAATCGGATTTGAAATACAAGTTAAGAATTTAGATTTTTTTAAATTAATTCTTCGCTGAATTGATACCATAAAGTAGATCATTTTCGGATTTAAGTCTATGGGTATACTTTCTGATCTCTTAATATCTTAATAATCTGATATATAAAAACAGATCAAGAAATAACAGATAATAGTTTATGTAATACAAATTGGAAGTAATATATGCAAGTTTCTAGAATAAAGTAAATCATCCTATCTAACACTACACTGTTTAATAAGTTTACAAATTTTGATACCTCTTTATAACACTGTTTCCTTCCGTCTCAAATCAAATCAAATGTCCTTGTGCCCGTATCACAAACTGTTCTATAGCGTGCATAGCTAAAGTACATCTGGTTGGGTTCCACTGCTTTGAAGTATCAAAGTTCCCAAATTTTGGCCATACACAGAAAATGCGCGGTATCAAAATGCAACACCACTTGTTATTTTCTTAACCAAACATGTACCGTCATAGCCAAATGATCTTGATTTCCTATGAGTTTTTCTTATTAGAAGTGTTGAACGTGGTATGTTAGATAAATCTTTCAGCTTTGATAAAATGAGAGTTTTATTTCCCAACAGAACATCACGGAAGTAGGTTGTATGTCATTCTGATTTTTGGCCTTGAAATCTGTTCCATAATTTTGAACCATACACAGAGAAAGCGCGGTTACCAAATGAAACATGCACTTGTTCTTAGCTCAACCAAACATGTTCCGTCAGAGGCAGATGATCTTAATTTCCTATGAGTCTTTCTTGTTGAAAGTGCTGACGTGGTATTTTAGATAAAATTCTTTCAGCTTTGATAAAAATGAGAGTTTTATTTCCCAAAAGAACATCACGGAAGTAGGTTAAATGTCATTTTGATAAATTCGGTGCCTTTAGAGACTCAAATCAAATTTTGATTTTGATACCAACACGCCGTAAATGATGCTTACGCGTCGTTTGAAAAACCTTTTCTAGTGTTTGAACAAGCGCCCGAACATACTTGTATTATGATAAACATAATACATTATGTTACCGAGTGGTGATATTCATTTGTGTAATTCATATATCTTTTTAGGAAAATGCCAAAAATGTACTTAAACCCCGTAGATGATAATATAATATAAATTTTCAATATTTTGTAAGTATTTAAAAGCATAGGCGGCGGAAGCTGGGGGGGGGGGTTGTGCACTCAAAAATAAATAAGAAAGAAAGAAAAGGAAAGGAAAAGAAATTGAAAATTCCCCTTTGTTTTGATGATAATTTAGATATGAAAAGTCGAAAACTTTCAAGATTTTTTAAACAATATGTAGCTAAAATTTACAAATTTGACAGATTTTGTTACAAAATATCATAGTTTTCAAAAAAAAAAATTAGCCGTCCCCCTTAAATTTTAGCTACTGTTTAGAAGAAAACAAAGAAAATGTTATAAGTCGATTGATTCAATTTTATATAGAAAATTATGCCATATCACGACAACTATGAACCACTTATTACATACATCGTGGGATATCTTAGTTTAAAGCAACGATAAGTCTTCACATTTTGAATTAAAATAAATATAACTTACCCAAGATGAAGAATAAGTTTAATTAATTTACATTTTGATTTTTTTTCTACATTTCGATGATGTTTAAAGTCTTCAATGTTATACCTACAATGCCTAGATTTGATAAAGAACGCCAAATCCATTATTACCTACTAAAAATAGTTGCCAATAAGGTGGAATAATCGTTCAGTAGGTATCAACTTATTCATTCATGAACGCCACTTCATGAAGAATATAATCTTATATTCCATATTATTTTATCCGAGTATAAAGTCTTTAATATTGTTCAAAATATTCAATAGTTGTGTTCAGTACAATGTTTTTGTGAACGTGTTCAGGAATTCTTTAAAATCGGAATATGAAAACATTTTGTAAAGGAAAGTGCTATTCTATTTTTGCACAAGTGTTAAATGTTGATTAATCATTTCAGGCCTGAATACATTGAGAAATAATCTGATATACCAGTTTTAAACGCTTGTAGATGATTCATCAATGCCAGATTGTCGATTGCTTCGTATCACTTTTGGTGTATCACAGGTACACGGTGAACAAGGAAATGTGCATTATGGTGCTGAGAGAAAAGCAAACCGCTAATTAAAATAGCAATATGGTTGTACTTTCATTAAAGCCGAACTCATTGAATACCAAGGCTGTTGGGTTTACTTGATTTACCAATCAATTCCCTGTAAACCATTGGTATCTTAACTCTGAGAGGAGTTAATATTAAACATCATTTTGTTATGCTTGTGTATAGGAATGAAATGATGTCACTAAAGAGGATAAAAGGAAAACAATGCGCGTTAAAAGTATTCAAACTAATACAACAATGAAAGATTTCAACGAAAGAAATATGTATTGCTTAATCCTCAAACTGCAGAATTTCATATAGACTTCTATTAAACATTGCACCATCAGGTTTTATACAATGCTTAATAATTAATTTTACTTGAATAACATCCTTATTATTGGAAACAATATTTTAAACCATTGTTATGACGTCAGTGTTTTGTTTTTCATGTGGATTATTTCTTATTTCTTACGAATCCACACTTCTCTGTACGAATCTACAACAAACTGTTGATTCGTGCAACAAAAGTGTGGATTCGTAAGAAATAGCATAAAAAAAACCAGCATATGGAAAATTATGGAATATTTTGTTACATTATTTTTGTTTACGAATACGACATTTGTAATTGAAACATTTAAAAATGTCAATAATACTCATATATAAAATGCATTTAAATGGATAAACTGCATTTGACCACATGTACAATGCAATAATTCAAAGCGATTATTTTGATGATGAGAGATAAAATATTAGCCATTGATGATATGATATAAATGAGATATTTTCAAACCGAACAACAAAAATAGATTTGAAACATTACCAATAATGTACATCATCTGAAACTCCGAACATGATGAAATTTACCCAGTAGGCCTACTCTTGAACAAAATCGGCAGTATAAACTCAAAAAATAACACTGTGTTTCAAGAGGTGATACTTCATAGAATTAAATTAATTCAGCTTAAGCAACATATTTCCGATAAATCCAGTTGGTTCGAATAGGCATTCCATGCTCCTTCCATCAAAAATAGCAATTTATCTCTCAAAACCATCCGTGCTGCAATAATTTCCTTTTGTTACTGCATAATCGCTTAGTTTGTGAAGAATCTTCAATGCTAACCAATTGTGGATCAGAGGACTATCATCTCTCTTTTTAATTACAGACATCTCAAAAATCTGAAATTTTATTTCTTCTTTCCATTTACGCTGGCTGCAGATATATAGATTCTACAAAACCAAATTGAAAACATATTTTTCCTTCATAAATAAATGCCATAGGTATTGAAAAAAATCCTGGTAATTTGGCGTTTTTCTGGTTATTCCATATTTCCTGTATAAAGATTTTCATCAGACATAGATCCCACATGTTCGGTATCTTCAGATTTACCTGCAATTAAAAACAACTATGAATACATACGTTAGAAATATTTTTGGTAATATTCCCAGCAAATGTTGTGTTTTCTTTATCTTTTCTAGTCGAAGAACATAACCGCTGATAGTAACACTGGTACAAAAGGGTTTCACAGATTACCGGACTTTTATCTAAGGGACCGGACGCACCATTAGTTCAGTGGAGCAAGAAGTTGGGTTCGGGGTTGATTTTTTAGGAGCGAATCTTTTTCTTAGAAATTACTGTTTTTTCCCTATTCCATGTTCAGGGGTGAATTTATTTCTTCTGCCTATGGAGGGGGAGGGTTTTTTCCGAAATACTTCCTGCCTCCCCCATCCCCCTGGAAATCTAATAGTGCGCCCCTAATGTAAACTTTTATTAAACAGTAATAGCAACAATTTACAATGGCCCTATTTTATCCGAGCTATTGTAGTACTTTCTGATATTTCTTCTACACTGGAATCTTTTCGCTATTTTTTATTTATACTTATTGAACGATATTCATGCAACAAAACCAAATATTATCAATGATAAATTATGTAATGAAATGGAGTATGGGTCTGAAAGCTCAAACTAATGAGAATAAGACGTTTACCAATATCAAATACATGTACCTTCCTTTTTTCTGACGCTCGTGCTTGATACGTTGCTTGTGCCCATATCGTGTTTTTCGTAAAGTCGTAAAAGGCAGTGTTCTTAAGGCACCTTTTTACATTTTACGATCCTTCATTGCCCCGGTCTTAATGTCCTATTTAACAGGTATTCCAGTATCGAATGCTTGTTGAATCTTGTGTTATGATTTTTCGAAAATTCCAAATAATACAAGACACCTTTCATGTCATGATTTACAGGCTATTATACGGCGGGTCGTGTGTTTCAGCTCTTGGTCACACCTTTTAACGCTTGTTTGAATTATATAACAAAGCACACGTATAAATCGACAGTTACAATTTAAATACTTCATTGCTTTTATATTCATATTACAATTCATTGTGCGATTATGAATAAACTACAACCTTGATCATTCATTCACGTTTTGTGAGTTTACGAATCATGAGGTTTTGTACTACAAGGTTAGCTTTTTCTTGTTAGAAGTGTTGAACGTGGTATGTTAGATAAGATGAGAGTTTTATTTCCCAACAGAACATCACGGAAGTAGGTTGAATGTCATTTTGATAAATATGGTGCCTGGCCTTCAAATCTGTTCCATAATTTTGAACCATACACAGAGAAAGCGCGGTTTCCAAATGTAACACCACTTATTCTTGAATCAACCAAACATGTAGCGTCAGAGGCAGATGATCCTATGAGTTTTTCTTGTTGAAAGTGTTGACATGGTTAGATAAATCTTTCAGATTTATTAGAAATGGGAGATTTATTTCCCAAAAGAACATCACGGAAGTAGGTTAAATGTCATTTTGATAAATTCGGTGCCTTTAGAGACTCATCAAATTTTGATTTTGATACTAACACGCCGTAAATGATGCTAACGCGTCGTTTGAAAAACCTTTTCTAGCGTTTAAACAAGCGCCCGAACATACTTGTATTATGATGAACATTATACATGTATGTTACCGAGTGGTGATATTCATTTGTGTAATCCATATTACTTTTTTAGGACAATTGCAAAAATGTACTTAAACCCCGTAGATGATAAATTTTCAATGTTTTGTAAGTGTTTAAAAGCATAGGCGGCGGAAGCTGTGGGGGGAGGGGGGTGCCCTCAAAAATAAATAAGAAAGAAAGAAAAGGAAAAGAAATTGAAATTTCCCCTTTGTTTTGATAATTATGATATGAAAAGTCGAAAACTTTCAAGATTTTTTTAACAATATGTAGCTAAAGTTTGCCAATTTGACAGATTTTGTTACAAAATATCATAGTTTTCAAAAAAAATTAGCCGTCCCCCCTAAAATGTTAACCTTCCGTCGCTACTGTTTAAAAGAAAACAAAGAAAATGTTATAAGTCGATCGATTCCATTTTATATAGACAATTAAGCCATATCGCGACAACTATGAACCACTTATTACATACATCGTGGGATATCTTAGTTTAAAGCAACGATAAAGACTTCACATTTTGAATTAAAATAAATATAACTTACCCAAGATGAAGAATAAGTTTAATTAATTTACATTTTTATTTTTTTCTACATTTCGATGATGTTTAAAGTCTTCAATGTTATGCCTACCATGCCTAGATTTGATAAAGAACGCCAAATCCATTATTACTTACTAAAAATAGTTGCCAATAAGGTGGAATAATCGTTCAGTAAGTATCAACTTATGCATTCATGAACGCCACATCATGAAGAATACAATCTTATATTCCATATTATTTTATCCTAGTAGTAAGTCTTTAATATTGTGCAAAATGTTCAAAAGTTGTACTCAGTACAATGTTTTTTGTGAACGTGTTCAGGAATTCTTTGAAATCGGAATATGAAAACATTTGGTAAAGGAAAGTGCTATTCTATTTTTGCACAAGTGTTAAATGTTGATTAATCATTTCAGGCCTGAACACATTGAGAAAGAAGCTGATATACCAGTTTTAAACGCTTGTAGATGATTCATCAATGCCAGATTGTCGATTGCTTCGTATCACTATAGGTGTATCATAGTTTCACAGTGAACAAGGAAATGTGCATAACAATATATGGTGCTGACAGAAAAGCAAACCGCTAATTTAAATAGCAATATGGTTGTACTTTCATTAAAGCCGAACTCATTGAATACCAAGGCTGTTGGGTTTACTTGATTTACCAATCAATTCCCTGTAAACCATTAGTATCTTACAACTCTGAGAGGAGTCAATATTAAACATCCCTTTGAGGTGTATACACTAGGAAAAATAATCACTGGAAAAATAACTGAAAGCCAGGAGTAACACTGAACATTGTTTTTCAGCGACATTTCAGTGATATTTTCAGAGTTAAGAGGATTATCTTGACAAGGTCATTCCACTAATCCCACTGAAAATCTCTAATACCTCTGAAATTATCTCTGAATTACGCTGAAAGTACCCTGAAATTTCATTAAATTTCAGCGTTACTTATTTCAGCGTTACTATTGGCTTTTCAGTGATTTTTTCAGTGATTATTTTTCCTAGTGATAGGAATGAAATGATGTTACTCAAGAGCTCAAAGGAAAACAATGCGCGTTCAAATTATTCAAACCAATACAACAATGAAAGTTTTCAACGAATGAAATATGTATTGCTTAATCCTAAAACTGCAGAATTTCATATAGACTTCTATTAAACATTGCACCATCAGCTTAATACAAACCTTAATAATTGATTTTACTTGAATTACATCTATATATTAGAAACAATGAATGGCATTCATATATAAGAATCAATTACAAAAAGTTTAACAGTATTATTTGCACATGTTTATCTTTAAATATTACTAGTATAATGAGTTTTAGAATCAATAAAGTAATCGAATCGAATGACATTCATATATCAGAATTAGTTACCAAAATTAATCAGTAGTTTTTGAATGCATATCATTAAATACCATTAGTATTAACACGTTTCAGAGAATCATTAAACTCAATAATTTTAAAATGATCCATGATTCAATTAACTTAGAAAGCTAAGAACATAGCGGTCTTTTATTTGCAATCTGAACCATGAATCATTCTTTCCTAAATTCATAGATCAAAGAGTTCTCGGCCGAGATTAATATTTGTGTTTTGAGTGTGTTTGGAGAGCTAGCCTGAATTTTTGGATAACTTAAGTCACAGCTCGAAATAGTTATCTATCAAAACGACGTAACCGAGTAGTAAAATAGCAAAACTTGGCCGCCAACAATGAAAGGTACTATTCAAAAGTTCACATCTCACTTGCAACTCGGCCGAGCATCGCTAGCAGGTTGCTGAACGATTAAAGGTGTTTTGGAAAGATCATTTTTGAGCAAGCGAGTATCAGGCGAGTTGCAAGCGATAAAAAAAATTGGTAAAGAGTTTAATTCCTGAAAGTGCGGCTAGTTGTGAGAGGGAGTCTTTCCATGCTCGGAAAATTCTCGCATGAGATCACAGATTTTGCTAGCTTTACTAAATAATAAACCTAAATCTACAACCACGGTTTTTGCAAATGTGTATGTGGGATTGTAAAAGACACAAACTGAAGTATATAAAACCACATTACTTCGTTTCTGTTAAGGAGAAAATACACTACGACTGTAAACAATAGTTTAAGCACCCTTGCCCATATATCAATGTCAATTTTGAATTGATTATTATTGTTTTATTGTCCGAGAAAAGCACGTTAGTGGCTTCCAGGATATGTAAATACAACAAAAACAAAGAAAACGTTGCCTTTCGCCTTTATTAATGTCTATTCAAAATAGCTGAATTTGTTAAGCTTATGAATTCAATTCTATTTTCCAAGGCTATTTGTTTTATATACAACGAAACGGAACTACGGAACTCATCATTCAAGAGGTATCACTTGCATCTTTTATATGTTGATTATGTCAATAAATGTCGTCTTAAAATTTGTGGCTGATAAAGCTGTAAATGGTAATAAGAGAAATAAAATAGTAATAAAACATTTTTTTACAAATGATTCAATGTTCTTGTTCCGTGCTTTTTAAGTTCCTGGTGAAATTTAAATGAAGTATTATTTTCCTTTTTCCTTATTTGTTGTTTTCGTTATTCATGTACTGAAAAACACATTTTCTACTTGTGCACATAATACGTGATAGATTACTCTAAAGAACAAAAAATAAACACGTAAAAATCACAAAAGATAATAAGTTTACTGTGAAATACAACCCTTTTCTCAGTTCAACTGTTGTTTTGATTGACAGCTTAAAACTTCTATAGGTGTCCGTTTTGAACTGGTTGGAAATATTCCTTCATTTCTGCTCTCCTTGAATTCCGAACCATAGCCAAACCATTAAGAGATTGTCATTACTATTATCATCAAATCATAGTAATGCTCCCAAGCCGAAAACCCATTTTTAGATATGCAAGTCTTAGGGTCAGTTTATTTGTTTTTTAACAAACACTATTGTATTTCTGCAATTAACGGCACTGGCCTAGATTCTTCCCACTTTACCTGCATATGTTTTACATGAATCGATAGAACATGTTTATAGTAATATAACCTACAAGTAGTTTTCCATGTTTTTTGAGGAATATTGGAGACAATTGAAATTCTTTACCTATTTAATTTTTGCCGCCGGCGGCAAAAATGGTGTGAAAACTGTGTTTCTAGTTTCAAAATTTAAAAAGATCTTGTTTCTGCACCGGTGAAGCACTTTTTTTCACTTTCTCCCTTTTAAACTTGGTAAAACTATCTATCTTTAAGATAGACTATCCCTAATCCCCTTTTGATTTGGTAAAATTGTCTATCTTCTAGACAGAACATTGTCCATCCTCTTTCATTATGGTAAAACTATCTATCTTTTTAGTACATTCATCTGAATATATTCCATATGGTAAAATAGCCAAACGTAAAATTCATTTAATTTCATCATGACGCTAATACAAAAGATATCAAGGTTATGACAAATAAGAAATAAACAAAGTGTTTTAGCATACTTTTAACAAATTAAATACATAACGATAACTTAAATCAATGAAGATAATACCAGTGTAATTTTGCCCGAAGTTAGGTAGTTTTACCAAATCAGAGTTTACAAGGGAAAATAATACGTTTATTGGGTAAACTCTCTAATTCTACAAAATTGGCTGTAACGTTTCTATTAATTGGTGAAAATTGTATATGCTTGGAGATGTTTTACCAGAATATATTTTTATTACATTGAAATGACCGAAAACACTTAACAGCATAAAATTAACAAACGTCATATCTTTGAATTTCAAATGTGTTTTTCTCAAATCGCTGTATTTCAAGTTAGATAGTTTCACCGAATGAGGGCCGATATATTGCAAATTACTTCTCTCTCAATTTGAGCCATTTTTTGTGGACATTGTTGTACTTTTTTTGGATTTCACTTCAATTTTAAGCTGTATTTATTTGTAAGTGGAATCTAGGCTATTCCTTTTAAGTAAAACTTAAACTAAGCAAATAAGAGAACATGTGCTGCTTTACAAGTTAAAAAATGGTCCATTACCAAGAATACAAAATAAATGCACTTTATCTGGGCATCCACCGCTGCATCCAAATACTATATTAAAGGGACTGGCCTAGATTCTTCCCACGAATTTTTTACCTACATATTTTTTTTTACTTTAATCGATAGAACATGTTTATAGTAATTTAACCTACAAGTAGTTTTCCATGATTTTGAGAAATATTGGAAACAAATTGCAATTCTTTACCTACTTTAATTTTTTTCGCCGGCGAAAAAAGTGGTGTGAAAACAGTGTTTCTAGTTTGAAAACTTGAATAAATCTGGTTTCTACACCTGTGATGGCCAAACAAATTATTTTTGATGAAATTGTTTCTCTTTTAATATGTATTAAATAATATCTAGGAGCTTTGTTTATCTTTTTTCTGGTAAATCCATCTGAGGTACAAATTTAGGATTTAGGACACACATGATAGTCACACCACTATCAAAGAACGATATATTGCAAATTAGTTCTCTCTAAATTTGCGCCATTTGTGTGTAAATTTTGGCAGTTTTTTGGATGTTACTATACTTTTTAGTTCTATTTAGAGTATTTCAATAAGTTTTTAATTCTAGGTGGAATCTAGGTTAGTCCCTTTAAGTATATTTAACTTTTTAACACGATCCTTACATTATACGCTACCATGTGGATAGCTAAATTCTATTTGGGGTATTTTGATACAATGAAGTAATTTCAAAATTAAGATTGCGATACCTTATTAATAAAAAAATCATAGATATTTATAATACTTTATATCATGTTAGTAAGTAGTTTAGCACAATGGTAAGTTATTGTAATACAACAATTGTAAGGTGATTCAGTAAAACATTGACATTGAAATTGCGCAATAATAAGTCTGCTTATATGCAGCTTTTCTAAATGTTAACAGATTTCTGTATATTATTGACATTTATAAACTCCTACTTGACTGTAAAGAAGTGGCAAAATGCAATTATAAACCTGCTATGGTTTGAAGTCTTACCAACAATTTCAATACAGATATATACATGTGACTATGTACTATGGGCGAGGCGCAACACTCTTCCTCCATTGTGCATTACAGGTGAAAATACAACCAATGGTCATAATTTGACAATGTTTCGCAGATTTGCAATACTTTCTTCAAAACACACACATTTCAACAAACTGACCGGAAATATGAAATAAATGTACATCTTCTGACGGATTTCAACGAAAAACATACTTCTAATTGATCTTTGAACGCATTTATCTTAAGATTCACTTTTCACTCCATGGCAATCACGGATCTTAGTTGCGGATGTCGAGTGAAGGTCACTGTTTTTGTTTTTTTGTTTTTTTATAATTGTTTCAAAATGTACAAATCGCCAAGAAGCCGCATTTACGGCTGTTTTGTTGTACGTAGTCTAATATTTATATCATTAAAAAAGCTGTTTGATATCTAAAAAACATGTCTGCAACTAACAAAAGTCAAATTGATAGCTTAATATGATACGCGTAGTATAATATCATCTCAATTTCAAACAGTACAATACAGGTATATTACAGATTGTTTTTTTCACATAGCAGTATTTTTAATCGTACGTTCAAAATATGAGTCACAATTTTACTGCATTACGTATTGGATTAGGATGATAATAAAAGGAAAATTAGTAGAGTGACGTAAAATGGCAAATTACTCGTTAAGGTACTTTAGGAATAGTAGGGACATTTCTTATTTAGCAACTCATTTACTAGTAGCCATGCTAAATCTGATAATATGCATATTTGTTATAAATGCTGACAAAATATTTGTTTTCTATATATATTTTCAGCAGGTAGTTGTTGAGTAACATTATGTACCAAATTATGAAAAACACTAATTAAGTTATCGTTATTAGTTTTTAATTGTGGGATTAAACATAAACCGTTCCATACTAAAGACTAAATTACACATGTGTATGTCCATCCCTATCTAGCAGTAAATGCCGCCTTTTGTCATTATCACTTTTTAAATATTTGCAAAACCATGTTTTAAGGATTATAATGACACCTTAATGAACTTCACACGATTTCTAGAAGTCAATTTATGGTCCGTCAAAAGTTGTCAGGGAATAAAGTAAAACTGAGATAAACGCGTTCAAAGATCAGAAAGCCCTACATTTCCGGTTGATTGTCTGAAATAATGCTGATTTAATTCACATTTCATATCATTTTCTTGAAATGAAACTTTGTTGGTATTAGAAAGCACAATGATTGTGAATCTGTCAACTAATTAATTTCGGAGGCAGAACTTTTACCGTTTATGCTTCTAAACTATGGAATAATCTTCCAAAGACAATAAGGAACTCCAATTCTGGTAATGCTTTAAAAAAAAAAAACTTTAAACACATTTGTTTTGACAAGTATACAAATAAAAGGAAACACACAAAATTGTCACACATATCAATCTAGGATACTCAGATGCCGATGACTTGAACCACGATCATAATTATCACAAGACATACAAAATGCCACGTTCAGCTTCTTGTTTACAATCCGAGCTTAAATCAGCTACCAGGATATATTGTTTTTCCTTTCTTCATACAAATCACAGTTTATCAAGTCCATCAAGTCACAAGAAGTTTTAAGTGAGAAAAAAGTTACAAATACTAGACAAAAAAACCTTTTGATTGAGAGATGCGGTATTGTATTTGCTACACATCACATAAGTGTTGAGTGTTGATTAATCATTCCACGCCTGCATGTAAAATCAGTAGAGTTGAAAAGAAACTGCTATACCAGTAGTAATCGCTTGTAGATGATCCATCAATGTCACACTACCGATTGTGTCATACCGTATTGGTGTACTACAGATCCACGGAGAACAAGGAATAGTAAACATTATGGTGCTACCAATATAATAGCAATTTGGTTTACTTTCATTAAAGCCGAGTTAATTGAATACCAAGGCTGCTTGCTAGGTTTACTTGAATACTCAATCAATTTGTGCAATCTTAGAAAGCCAGGAGATCAAATATGAGCTTATCCTGATTCCGGATCAAAAATATGATCCCAAAAAGAATCAGATTGATCGAAAAAAGGGATCAATTTGATCCAAAAAGGATCAGATGTGGTCCATTTCCGGATCATATTTTGATCCGGAATCAGGATAAGCTCATATTTGATCATTGCTTTCTAAGAGTGTGTAATAGCATTGATATCTTAACAACCCTTAGAGAAGTAAATACTAAAGCATTACTTTGTAATCCTTGAGCTTAAATCAGCTACCAGGATATATTGTTTCCATTTATTTATGCAAATCACAGTCACAAGAAGTTTTAAGTGAGAAAAAAAAAGTTTTAAAATACTAGACAAAAACCCTTTTGATTGAGGAATGCGGTATTGTATTTGCTACACATGACATAAGTGTTGAGTGTTGATTAATCATTCCACGCCTGCTTGTAAAATCAGTAGAGTTGAAAAGAAACTGCTATACCAGTAGTAATCGCTTGTAGATGATCCATCAATGTCACACAACCGATTGTGTCATACCGTATTGATGTTCTACAGATCCACAGAGAACAAGGAATTGTGAATATTAACATTATGGTGCTGACTGAAAACAAAATTGCCAATATAATAGCAATTTGGTTGTACTTTCATTAAAGCCGAGTTCATTGAATACCAAGGCTGCTGGGTTTACTGGAATACTCAATCAATTTCTGTTTAAACATTGATATCTTTCATGCTTTACAACCCTGAGAGAAGTAAATACTAAAACATCGCTTTGTTATGCTTAAGTATGTGATTTTTATTTTTTCCTGATATTTTAAGCATGGCAAGGTCTAGAGTCAGGAAATATAGTTAATGAATCATTAAAGATCTATGACTAGAATGAGGCATTCAAACCGATCCAGTGCATCAATTGGATATGTTTTCTTCCACTAAGGGTGAACTAAGAACATTTTACTTATTATGATTAATCTTAATTGTGACAAATTTTAATATTAAGACAACTCACAGGTGCTATTGTAAGCTTAAGTACATTGCTTACTTTCAACTGCTTACTTTCTGGTAAAGGAGAAAATATATTGAGACCATGAATAGCTTAAACCCTTCATAATGATTTGTCAATGTCAATTTCAAATTGATTTCTATTGTTTCAGTGTGCCAGAAGACCCGTTGGCTGCTCCCAGGAAATGTAAATAATAAAAAAACAAAGAACAATATTTCGTTGTGTCTTGATGAATGCAATTTGTGAATAAATTGAACAATATATGCCAAGGCTATTTGTTTTACTATAGAACGGAACTCATCATTCAAGTTGAATCACGTGCATCTGTTATCTGTTGAAAGTGTCAATAAAAGTCGTCTTAAGATGTCAATTTATGGAAGATAAAGACTGTAAATGATATTATGAGAAATAAAAGTATTGATAAAACACCTTTTTTACAAATGATTTTAAAGTGTTTCTTAAGTTCATGGTGGTAGTTCAAATGAGTCATCATTTGTGAGCGTCCATCCCAAACCAGCCGTAAATGCCACCTCTTGTCATTTTAACTTTTTTTAATTATTTGCAAAGACCATGCTTTAAGAATTAAAATGACACCTTGATGAACTTAACACTATTTGTCCGTCAAAAGTAGTCAGGGAGTAAACCGTATAATTGAGATAAACGCGTTCAAAGATCAGTAAGCCCTTTCTATATTTTATATTGATTGTCTTAAAATATACAGACTTATTTCATATTTCCTATCATTTTTTTTAAATGAAACTTTGCTGGTGGTTTGTAGTAAGCACAGGGATTGTGAATAAATTCGGCAAATTACGACCTTGACATGTATTTTCACCTATAGCGCAAAATGACGTTTCCGGCATTTACTGCTCATACGGGCTGGACAGCTATATTTCTCAAACATTGGTTTTAACCCTTGTCTTACCAACGTATTTTTTGTAACGTTTGTTATCAACGGGGCG
>JXSR01S036180.1:29567-50591 GCA_000969725.1 Ophiothrix spiculata | reverse complement strand
GTCCGGTTCTCATTCGGCGTTGTTCAGTGAGACGAGACAACTTTCCCGCTTCTTATCCGCAAGTCGTACGGTCATCGTACGGTCTATTCGTTTCATGTTCGTTAATCAATACGTTTATTGTATGGATTTCTTCACCGTATAATGCTTCTCGCCACCGTACAGCCTAAACTTTGTACGTTATTCATACGTTTTAGCTCAATACGGTGATGTGTGACAGCGCCTTAACACGGATTAATTTAGATAAGGTCAAGATGCTAGCCATTATGGCTTGTTGTTTTACTCTACTTCGTTAAATGTATCGATAACGACAGTTCACACCAACGCGTTCAAATGGTTGATATCATAATAAGTGCATCGGGATGTTTAGCTCTTAATTTACGTACCTGATGATCAATGTTTATGATGCTCAAACTCAAATTGTATGTCAATAAATGACCGAAGAAAACTTTTGATTTGTTTTCATAAACCATGATCATTTATGTAAATCAACAGCTAAATATCCCGATGCACTAACTATGATATAATCATTTGAACGCATTGATGTCGTTTTCACTGCATTTAACGAAGCAGGGTAAAATAACACAATGTGTATGTCTAAAATAGGGTAGCATCTTCAACCATATATTCTTTCTGTTAAACTTTATCGATATATCATAGTGTTTTAAACCACCTGATAATTTATAGATGTCAATTTCAAATTGATTACTCTTATGTACATGTCAATGCACCAGGAACACACGTGGATGGCACCAGGGAAATGCTAACAAGAATAAACTAAGGAAACATCACCTTTTGTCTTCGTTAACGCCTATACAAAATGGCTAAATTTATTAGCCTTAAGAAATTTTTAATATAATTCAATGGTTATTTGTTTTTACTACGGAAAGGAACTACGGAACTCATCATTCAAATTGTTTCTTTTATTTTTTGAGTTTGTCAAAACATGTCGACGTAAATTGACAAATTAAAGAAAATACTGCCTATAGTGATATAATGACAAATAAAAATGAAAAATAGAAATCGTTTCTTATAAATGACCCTGCATTTTGAATGATTTCAAATAATTATAAAAGAAGAATAAAATTTTTGAAACATTAGTAACATTAAACACATCGGTTTTGTCATTTTTAATATCAACATGTGTCATATATACCATGTATACAGGATGTTACCTAGGTTAATGTTTCATTATTCTTGCATGTACCTATTTTAACATAATGCAATGTAAAAGTCACATATACACAGTCGGAAACTGCAAAATAAACAAAGACAGAATCTGAATATACACAATATTTGCAAATAACAAATAATAATCTGCAATTACTGTGTCGAAGTACACATTTAAAGTTGAGAAAGAACTTAAATGACATTTTGAATTTTTCATATATTTTATTGTACCTGGGGTCCAAAAATAACATTATATGTAGCGAAAGAAATCATTTTCCTATCATTCTGTTTCCATTTTTGGTCAATACAAAATAAGTACATGTAAGGCCATTATGATTATTATTGTAAACCTGCTTTGCTGTATAATATTCACTGATGTGGACAGGCAATGTTTGACAGGACAGTAACATTGATCAAGACACAGGAATGTTAGAGTGGCGGTTATTAGCAAATAATAACAATTGTGGAAACCATTAGAGCAATTTCTTTGCACCGCAATGTTATCAAACCAACGTTTTAGAATAATTGCAAGTATAGATATTGCAGACACTTTGCTTGGAAATATTGCGTGAAACATAGAAGTTCCAGTTGTTCAAGATCTTAAATGTAAAAATGGATGTATTAGAATTGTGTAGATAAATTTAGAATCTGGAGATCAACTTTTGATTTTTTGCAATGATATATATGTGACCCGTCATTTCCATAGGTACCTTATGGACGGCATAGTACATTGCGTGCTATAGACAATTGAAGCTGCGTTTGTGGTCAAATTTCCAATTTCATCAGAAACGTTACCTCTTGAAGTGCGTTCTATGATAACATCCAAAACAAGTGTTATAAACCAAATAAAAAATTAATCCTCTCTCCATCCGAGTTTTAGTTACTAAGTAGTGAATCTTGTTTGTCTCAGAACAATTATAGATTACCGAATCAGCCCGATCTCCTTTGCCAATTTGGATGTAACTTTCAAACCGAATACCTAAAACCTAACTCGTCCTTCAGATGAGTTTTTATATTGAGACTCTTAAGGTACCTTTCGATATGACAGGGCACATATTTGCATAAACCATGCTTGTCGTGAAAAAATAAACTTATTATAATGTTACAACTGTTTCATCAGTGCCGTTGAAACGGGTGCGTGCAGTGACTTTGATTAAGCGAAGCATAGATGTTTTTTTTTCATACACCCTATGCATACACTATCTACAACAATTATAACTACATTTGTCTAATCGTTCTTAATGTGTCATTCAATTACACTGATCTTGCTATCTCGTGATCATTTTTTATATGTATCTAAATTAAACATTCCGGTTTACAGATGCTGTATGAGGACAAAATCAATTCAACTTATAATATGTCTATATGAAGAGAGACCTTTTTTCTGCTTTACAGACCTTTAACTTGTACATCATCCTGGCAAAAACCTTTGTTGAAAAATTCTTGCTAAGCGGGTTAAAATTCCGAAAATGGTACTTTATGCCCCCAATACGGACATCATATGACCATATTTGGGCATGAAAGGTACATTTCCCATACATGGTATTTTTTTTATTAAACATGCCCAGATGTTGATATTTGCTTTCTATAAATTACATCATAGCCTTATAAAGAATTAAAAAAACCAAATTTTGTTGCAAAAAATTGGAAAATATGTGGTTCTTAAGTTGTAATTTGATGAGTTGCCCAGCAAAACGGTTTACGTCCATTTTCAATTTAACAAATCAATAGCCAATTCATAAGAAACTATTTGACGAATTGTCTAAATAAAACCTAACTTTTAAAGACATATTCAAAATACAAAATGGAAGTAAGCCGTTTTGCGAGTAAACTCTTCATATATGGCGGTATCTTAGGAATGGAAATGGACTTAAACCGGGATTTGTATTGAATTATAAGTTGAATGACCGCTATATGCTGTTGACTATGTGGTTTGCATTTTTGTACCAAAACAAAACGGAAATTGTATGGTTTACAAGGCAAACAGATAGGTCAACTCTACATAAAGCCTGTAATACTGTGCACATTTAATCTTAACAAAACTGTGAATATTGCCGAGGACAGCGACTCAGTGAAACTCTTTTTGATTTTATCAAGAACACCGATAACACGCAAAAGGCCATTTCTATTAAGCGCGGCACATGATATAAAGTTACACGTACAGAATGAACAAAAAATTAGTTCCGACTGTTTTTAACAGCTAAAGAGAAATATAGCTTTATACCTATTCAATAATTCATCATTTTTTTATGTTTACAATGATTTTTATAATCGTTCTGTTTTGTTCAGAAAGTAGCCATTTGAATATATTTTAATGTTTTTTGAAACTATAGCACTCTCAATTTTCTACGTATTTCTGATTTAACTTTGGTGAGTTAAATGTCCTCTTATACCGTTCCCTTACAATTTTCCGATTTTACCCATCCCTTCCGAAATTAGCAACTATGACTTAGTATTGAGCTTTATATATATATATATTAAAACTTTTTTATATAAAAAAATATTTGGACATGTGCCTTCTAAAAAGCAATTTTAAAAATCTATCCCGTGGATGCATTGATGGATTAAATACTTAGGAAGAATTATTGACAAAATATGTTTTGCTTTGAAATATTTTATATGAATTTACAAATGTTACAATTGCAAAACCACGTTCTTTTTGTCGTAGCAACATTAATAATAATAAAAAAGTACTGCTCTATATTTTTATGCATGGGTATTTCTTCGAGTTTTGGTTTAAGCGTTTCCATCACGCCTTTATATTGTAAGTGGTCAGTGATCGTTCTAATTATTTGGTCACGTTAGATATTGATATCGACCAAATCTCTTCAGGGAACACTCGTTATATGAATAAGTCAGTACGTAATGTTTATAAGGCCAAAGTATTACTCAGTTGGTCACTCGCTCCCATGGATCGTTTATCAGCTGCAGGACTTCATTAAGTGTCTGTTTTAATCTGTTAGGGCAGTGTAAATCTGTAGGGCAATGAATAATCAAAACTGTTTCACTTAAGTGAGCGTAACCTACTTCATAAGTGAATTACATCGTACTTACCATAAGTAAATAAGCTTTGGTTTTCTAAACGTGATAAACTATATTATAAACTCGTTTTTAATGTTTGCTTAATAATCCTCCTACACATTGTTTATATAAATGTTGCTTTGAGATTGCTCAAGCACAAAATGAATGTGTCTTGACGGTTGAAATAGGTATCTTTATATTCTCCAAAGAATCTTCGGATGATAGAAATCAAGTGACAATATCCGAAACATAGCAGTGGAAATAATCCGTGTTTATCAGCAACCCAAATATTTAAGTGATTGTTGTTGGCAAATTAAATCTTTAAGCCTGTGCCTGTGCGACATATTGCCATTTTGCAAAGTCACCACATATAAGATAGTTTGATTAAAATGACAAACGTTTCCTTTATACTCATGAAGCAAACAGAATCAAAACTCGTCATGTTACTGCAAGGAAGTCGTATCTGCAATGGCTGCCAAACTGGACACCATACAGTGCGCAATGCAAATTTATGACAAATGGCAGCTATTGCAAATACAATTTGCTTACACCCACATGATCATGACGAACTAATATCTACAGGAATTGTCGTCACTTGTATCCTACAAATTCCTCAACTAATCGATTGCAATAACCTCTTTATACACTCTAATGCTGATCACAATTTGCATATCAACCTATTTAAAACATATAAATCTTTAGTGTTATTAGATGCTTAACTGAGGTAAATTAGAAGGCCCTGCTTGGTTTAGTCTGTTAGTGTGTTAATGATGTTGACATTACATATATATGAAAGTGCACCGTTCAAGCGATTACCAAAAGGTTTATTTTTTTATCTTGAAATCAAAAATTACTGTATCGCTTAATTTTCGACAATTAAATGTATCTTTATGTTTGAATTCAAAGCATTCATTTAAAATATGTGTTAAGAATTTGCATTTTGACAATCATTTTTACATGAATTTTAATCTGGACAATGGACACCCATATGATATAAATGACAGTCAGTAAATATCACTGACCATCCAAAATTTAAACCTTGGACCTTGACTTTCATTTGTTTGATTGTTTTTTTCTTTTCTGAACTAACTCCCTAGTTTCAAATTTAAAATTGGGTTCTGTTTTCATCTAACCCTAACCGGATCACATGACCAATGGTCATTTACCATTCTGCCATTTTTCAAGTTCGATCACTTTTGTACGCGTAACAAGATTAAAAGTAAACTTATTCTAGATTCTTTTGAATAAGCCAAAAGAAATATTTATATAAATAAAATCAATATGAGAATTTTTGTCGTGAAATATTTTCCATTAGAAAGGCCGTCATTTGAAAGGGAAAAGATACATTAATGAAAGTGCATTAATGAACAACAGTTCAGCAGATAAATTTTTAAGCAAAAATAAAGTTCAAACATTTTGTTGCTTTTAGGAGGTTTCAAATAGAAATCGATTTCGAAAGTAACAGGTTTTAGAAACGTGTAAAGCAAATAATAGACTATGATGATTGTAACATTATATCTGTTTTCTAATCTAGATTGCATTAAAAATAGTGTTTGTAGAGTGTCAAATGTTATCCTAAATAGATACAAGCATTTGACCAAATTTGAGATTAAAAACAAGGGATATTTGATGTGAAATTGTTGACCCGACACTGGTCATTGATCGACGAGGTATACTGGATGCAAGTGTAAATACAAATCAAGGACACGTAATCTTTGCAAGTTAATGGGTGTGCTTTTGCTGGGTTATTGTTTTTGTGGTATGTGTTTTGAAATGAGCATAATAAATTAAAACAGACACATTTCTACATTTACTAGTATTCGTGTTCATTTGATTAGAGAAGTGATCATAGTCAAAATTTCTGGCCTTTGGGTTCTATAATAAACTTACTTTGTCATGATAAATCTGCTGTAACTTGAATTACTTGTATTAGCATTTGCAGGATTGTTTTTAAATGATTAAATATTTTCTCTAATAAAATATTCCAATAAGCGACATTGTTTTACAAATATACAAGGGGATTAATTTTGTTCACAAATATGTATGAATCCCGAAACCAGGTATGTTCTTGGTGCTTCAATCATTAATCCCTTTGCATCTATAACGTAGCTATACTTTGATGATATAGTGCTTGTGTAGCGTAAGAGCTAATTATCACTAATATTTGAAAGTAACCTTAGATTTAGATTTTAGATAGAAATACTTATAAAGTAAGCATGTTTAAACTTTGTTCTCAAAAGTAAAAACACATTTAAAAAGGTAACTGCACTTTTCTGTACTTCTATATAGCAACATACTAGATGTTTTTATGATTGTACTGTGTGTTTCTTATACATGTGCCAATGTTTCAAAAAAAAAGTATAGAACTCACACACGCCCAAAGCTGATTGATTCTTTACTGAAGTAACCACCAATTTAGAGCCAAGACAAAGCACCCACTGACGCAAATAGATACGTCGCTCATGCGATTCATTTGCATTTGGGCTAGAAACAGACGAATGGTAACCTCAAGGATATTAGAAAATTTTCATTTTAAAGCAACTTGTTTGTTTAATTTGTGACAATTTAGAGTCAGAGGGAAACCCTAATTGCACGTAAAGTTACATACTACATTCTTTGTATGTTAGGAACAATGTATCATTTCATTTCATGTTTATTCGACAAAACGACTTACAATGCAAACATAGCAAGCAAAAGAAAATACAATAAGACAGACACCTAAATGTCGTGATGTCAGGATAACCCATAAAGTTTGGCTATTCAAACAAACTTATTTCCAATGGGGTCCCACACAAGAGGAAAAAAATGCGAAAGACGAACAAAACAGGAACAAGTTTGACAAAGGTAGCTGCCCCATGGGTTATCCCTGGACATCACTTGCAAGGTGTTTTTTCATAGCAGACTTAAATGATACTTTGTCAGGGGTTGATTTGATGTGATTTGGCAACTTATTCCAATCTAAAATGGCTTGGTAAAAGAAAGAATGTTTGGTATAAGTGCCTATCTTTGGTATGTGGAAATTGTAAGATCTGGATCTTGTGGAGTATGAGTGAATATTAGAAATTTTGGTGAAGTTTTGGTTGAAATAAGAAGGACCCAAAGAATGAAAAATGTTGAACATATGGTTGAGTCTCAGTTGTCTTGCCCTATTTTGGGCATTCAATAATTTGACTGTGTCGAACTGCTGTTGACCAACATGATCTCTAGAATCCAGGTTTAGAATGTACCTAATCATTTTGTTCTGAAGAATCTGAAGTTTATGCTGGTGAAATTTAGAAAGACTTGTAAACCATGAAGCACTACAATAGTCTAAGTGGCATTGAAGCAAGGCGGAGCACAGGTTTTTTCGAAGTTTTTGATTAAAATAAGAAGAGTGCCTAAATAAAAATTTCAGCTTGCCGGTGGTTTTTTTAATGAGAGACTCAACCATAGGTTCCCAAGATAAGTGCTGGTCTATTAAGACCCCCAAATACTTTATAGAAGTGGCAGGTTCAATATTTTGACCAAATTAAAGACCAAATTTGTATCAAATTAAACTAAACTTTCATGTATACAGCAGCGTGTATATTTGTATAAGTGATTTGTATATAGCGCCATTCCAAATGATCACAGGAAGATTCTAAATGTTTCATTCTAAAAAAAAGTTGGGTTAAAAAGGGAACATGGTATGCAGGTTGAGTTAAAGTTTGCACAATATTGGTTTATTTTGTACACAATCGTGGGTAAATGGTGCACGTTTTATTCAACATTGTGTCACATTTTACCCAACATTGTGTCAAAGTTTACCCAACCTGCCAACCATGTTCCGTTTTTAACCCAACTTTTTTTAGAGAGTTGTTTGCTCGTTTAAAGTCTGTTGCAGATGTAAATGCTACTCCAAATAGTCGGTTTGTGATGCTCTTTTCAATAGATCCCAAACTTCGGCTGAAAACTGTTGCCTAATCCCCCCCCCCTAATTTCTGATAATAATCTTCCTTCATGTCTTGACCATTTCCCCTGATATCAGCCTACGTTTAAAGGCTATCTTATTTGCTCTGTTACGTTTGTTACAAGAACGCACATTTTGAAGATTTGTAATTTCTTAACTGTCTATTCTTAAATTTATTAAATTCAAAATTGACTAAAAAAGACTCCTTTTATAGCTACACCAAATAATCCCCTATTTTACTACATAGATGTTATTTATACCTTCCACATGTCAAAAGCGATCACTGTTATACATGAGTGGTTTATGCTAGAAAAGACGTACGAAATCATTTGACATATTTCCTAATGCGACCATGGTCACGATATTTCAAAACACTGTGGATTATGAAATTAATGACACGTGGCTTCCTTAATACCATTTAAACTCTTGCGAAAAGAAACCTAATTGTAAAACTTATTATGCAAATGACACAAGCATATAGTCTGATTTCAAAAAAAGATTAATTACAGGTATGAATTTTTAATAATGATTGCATTTTAATGCGGTATATTTTCATTTTCTTGTTATAAAGATGTGGATTTTTTGGTACGGATTACTTAAAGCGCACCTGCCTTATCTTGAGATATGCGCATCAGTATATGTGGCAATTGCCTAAACTATATTTTCACATCATCATGTCACTGAATTAGGTCATGGTTAATTGTGTCAAAATGAGAATGATATGAAATATATTTGCCTCCTTCGCAATTTTCAATGATTAATGAGTCACATATTCAGTTTTGAAGTGATTTCAAAATGTAAAGCGATTAAATTAAGCTCTGAATTAAATTCAGATTAACCAGGACAGCAACAGCGTTATCTTTGCTAAGAAATAATTCACTGTCAACAAAATATGTGACCATCCATCACACACCTACAGTGCTTATAGTCAGTAGTTTTCATTTCTAGCTACATGCATTCTAAGATACACAACAAGTCATATTCTGACGATTTTTTTTTCAGATTTGAAATGTACTTGCTCTCCTTAAACTCTCAGCAGAAATTTAGCTTTTATTTCAATTCAAAAATTGAAAAATAACTTTAAAAATAGTCGAATCGGAAATTTGCATGAAGTGAAAGCAAACAACTGTTATATATTCTTTTTAAATCGACAATAAAACACATTATTAGGCTAAGAAAATTAATGAAAATTATGGCCATGGGTCAAACAAATTGCAAAAGTATTGATATTTTCAGGATTTTCATGAAAATATCAGACAAACATATACAAGAACTAGTCAAAAATCTAGAAAAATCTAGTTGGTGTCGTGTTAAAAAAACATTCTATTGTGTTCCACAAATCACAAAGAATCAGAAAAAGTATACTTTTATCCATCTCTGATGTATGATTAATGAGTTATATCCAAAAACGTGAAAGGTAATTTCAGGGATCACGTGATATGCCCTATGGGAGACAAACCTTTCAAAATCATCGAGGTTTTTTTTTTCAAAATGGTCTCAAATTGTTTCTAAATGATAAATAATAATTCTCTTGCAAAACTATCCACAAAAAGTAGTATTTAGCAATGGATCTGATGTACTATTGCTTTGGTTACAGATCAAAGTAAATTGGGGTTTCAGATTCCAATGTAATGGTAAATATAAACTTTGTTTTGCCTGATACTATAGCAACCAATGGTCTAAAGAACTTTTACTTCATGTAGACACTTTTGCGAAGGGTACATTTTGAGACCATTTTGAAAATCGGACAATGTTAAATTTTGTGTCTCCCGTAGGACCTATTGCGTGACCCCTGATATGACCTTTCCCATAATTTGGATATAACAATACTTCGGAGATGGGTAAAAGTATACTTTTTCTGATTCTTTGTGATAAGTGGAACACAATAGAATGGTTTTTAACACGATTTAACCATTTTTGAAATTGTATCCCCTGTTTTGGCAGCCATTTAGTTTTATGTAAATTAATCACTGTTCCACCAATCAGATTTTTCTGGATTTTTGATCTATTGTTGTATATGTTTGTCTGATATTATCCTGTAAATATAATTAATCTTGCAATTTGTTTGACCCATTTTTTATATTTACTAGCCTAATTAACCAGGTACCAATTATACTAAAGGTTTTTAGTGGACGGTCATATATTTAGACAATAATTACTGCGCACAATCTTTTTTGAGGTCATTGTGTTGATTCTGATATGATTGTTTTGTACCTCGATATTTTTCTGCGGGAGCTACGTTGAATATTTAAAAAAAAAATATTGTTTGGGAGATTGATTAAAATCTAAAGTAACATTTATTACAAGTACAACAGGAAAACGAAAAGGGTAAAATAGTTCAATATCTAGATAAATGGCGTCGTTCCGTATGCTTTTTTTTATCTTTGCGAGCGAATCAATCTATGTCCCATTTTTTACATAAAGACATTTAATTGTTATAAGTCAATTAGGAAACAGTTAGATGTCCTTGAACAACATCTGAATGGCTTGAAACGGAAGATATATGCTTCAAGGCTAACATTAATTCAATATGTATGGTTGTATGAAAGCCATTTTAAATAGTGCCATCTTTAATGCACACAGAAAGTGGAACAGGTATGTCAGATCTACATTGGCAACACTTTTCCTTCTATCATTTCCTACTACAAATGTTATTATAAATAAATAAGCAACACTTAATAATTTCGCAATTAACCCATTAGATATCATGCAATCACAGATAAAAGTGATTCAATTGGCTCACCTGCACTTCTCAAAGCTTATCAAATTAAACAACAACTGACGCTTTTTATAATAAAAAATATATCAAATAGGTTGTAATAAACAGCAAAGTATCATTTTGGAAAACAATAACATCTACCATGCTTTTATCAGACATTATTTGACATAGTCACAAAATTCATCTTGAGATGTTTTTACCAAAGGAAAGATATGCTGTAAGAAAATGTGAAACAATTAGCAAGATGAAGTGTTTACTAACTATGGAGGATGATATTAAAACTTATTGAGTTTTATTGATCTGATCAAACATAATACAGGACATAGTACAATATATAACTTGTTTGTAATTTGACGTCAAATTACAAATGACATAAATGATGACGATAACCTACAATAAAGAAATTGATGGGATTAACTGTGACAAACATAATTCAATATGTCTGGGTAACTTGATAGTTATTCTTACATGAAATATTGTATTATGTACGAACTTTAGCTTGAGCAAAATATTGTTTTAAATATTTGCCAAAGTGTAAACTATATAGTATATCAGAAATCAAAATCACATAATAATAATGATAAAAAAGTAATATTTTTTTTTTTATTCCCGTCACTTGTTGATATCAGCGATTAAAAGTTATTGAGTGTAATATATTCAAAACAGAACGTGTCTGGCTCTTTCTAACCAGTTGACGACGCGTTTAGAGATGACCAAAAAGGCAGCTATATATTTTCTAATGCAGAGGGAAAGTATAATAATCCGGTTAGCAGCTTCTCTTGAAAAGAAGTGGCAGATTTTTCTGTTTACGCTACCAGGGACTGAATTTTCTTGTATTAAGGCTAATCTCTGTGCTATGTATGATGTTAATATGCTCCTACGCTATGGAATGACCACCTTTTCCTTTGGGAACATTGATCGGATTGAACACCATACTTATTCCCTGATATGAATCCAAAATAGTCTTAATCTGCCTGATAAATACTAGGTTATAAAATTGATGCAAAACATCTCTTATGAGTAGAATATATTTTGTTTTATAGTTTTTGCTCAATTTATACAAAAATATACTTCAGCTAAGAATTATTCAAAACAGCAATATTCATAGTTTCAATGAAATATATTTGTTCAATTTTACATAAAGCTTTTGACATAACACACGAAGAATAATAGAAATAAAGAATAATTTTGTGTCTGATTTTTCGCTAACTTTCAATTAGGCACACTTGATATTTAGACTTCAGTACTTTCAATTAACGTATATACAAAATGCAGGCGGTGATAAACGAAAATGAGTAATCAATCTACATTTTATTCTGAATTTTAACAATATGAATTATCCATGTTTAACTTCTTTAGCCTTGATTCAAGGCATTTATTGTCTGTTTTCAGTTTATTCCAGGAAAGTTGAGGGCCTACTCTCAACTTTCCTGTTTATTCATATCCCATTCTAAAATTCCTAATATCCCAACATAATATCTTGTCCTTAAATGACTTTTTGTATGCTTTATATTTGTATCAAATTTACCACCTAGCACCTGTCTTCAAATATCACCCTGTCATAATAGCCACAATTTTCTATATCTGACTTAGGGACTGGCCTGTTGGACATTAGGCCTAAGGAAGTGACCATTCCCAGAGTTATTATAGTTTTGGTAGGAATACAGGATGTTTTGATGATTGTGTTATTTTATAGACAATCTAACAACATCATACACTTTATTGGGTCTTGGATGGTTGGATCATAGCCTAGGTGACCATATCATGTTACTTTGGTCTATTTAAGGGTCCATACTGGAATACTGGCATATCAAACTTTGGGTGCGTAAATTTTTTCATTATTGTTAATTGGAAAACCTGTGAAAAGAAACAAATTGAAGCCATTTACAGTGTTTTAGCAAACTGGTCAAATAATGACAAAGACAGGATCAGAAGTGGAATATGTTGATCAAAGACTTGGAGCAAGTCTAAACTTCTTAAGCTTCTTTGCGTAGTTGTTGGTCGTTATTCGATCAAGTGTTTAACTTTAGTGAGAAATTGATATTAGATGGCTGAGAAACACATCAAAGTATCTGGTGTATTGAAAATATAAACTTACTTCAGTACAATATGTAAAAAGATTAGCCTCCGAAATTCATGTAAATAATTTATGATTTCGACTAAAAATGCTTATTTTTGATCAAATTAGACCCAAAACATATACAGAGTTAGTGTTGAATCTGGTATGATTAAGGCAATCTTGGGTTTTTATCTGTTTATTGTTACCAAAAGAATTACACTGAAGCCATATGGCCACTTCCAAGTTGACCTAGAATTGTCACACGCCCAATCTTCTATTAAACGTAACTCTTAAAAAATATTTTACTCCTGTTGAGTAAAAACTTACTCAACGGTCACATCTCATTTTGTTGAGTAAAATCTTACTCAACGTTGGATAAACTTTGCTCAACGTTGAGTATGATGTGCTCAACATTGAGTAATATTGACTTAACCGAGTAAGATTTTACTCAATGTTGAGTAAGATTTTACTCAACAATGAGCTGTGACCTTTTTAGAGTAAAATAATTTTTAGAGTGTATAGTGTTGAGTTTACCTGAAAAGCATCATCTTAGTTTCGCGAGGATCCATTTAAATAACACCGAGAACCATGATAAAAATCTACTAATCATTCTTGTTTCAGATACGTATCCTTGAACGAGCCTACTATTTGCTAAACATTGCTGGGTCAGTTCCTCAAGCAGTTAGCGTTTATCTTAACTACGCTTTGAGCCATTGACAGTAAAAACAACAACTGCCTAATTATCCGTTTTCATTTGATTCCAGGCAATTGGTCAATGCTCGAAATGCAAAAACCATGTTGACTAATACTCGTATAGTGCTACTTATGGATTAATCCTAGCATTTTTGATCAGTGTTGTTAATTTTAAAATTAGTTTCACATCACTTTCACACATCATTTAAATATCTTACACGTGACTGCAACAAGCAAATATTACTAGGCTTTTCAAATGTACGTAGATTTGCTGATCCTATGATGTTATAGCACAAAATATTTTAGCAACATATCGTGTACAAATCTAAGATGACTTGATAATTAAAAGCTAAATCTAGATAAATCCTTTGTTTCTTTGCACAGTCGTTTTGATTTATAGCCCCACCTGAGCCAGTCATGTCATGTTAATCACTTGTATCACACCTCAGCAACATATTGTTGGTATATTTATACCTAGAGTGTTCTAAAACTATACATGTCTATGCATGAGTGAACTTTAATTAACCTAATTTCCTTCAATGTTGTTTTCTATATAGTGTATCCCGGTGGGGGAGGGGGGGGGGGCACTCTCATTTATAGGCACGCGTCATGCTCCTGTCGATAGACCCCCTTTTTTGCTCCGCTCTCACCCAATGACCCCCTATTATTTTGAAAGTCAACCTTTATTATGGCGACTCTCATCAATTGCCCTGATTTTTTGAGAACTTACACCAAATGACCCCCTTTTTCGCTAAATTTCGAAGATCAGCGATTTCGTAAATGTCAAAATTAGGCTTATTTTATTCAAAAACTGATACCGAATGACCCTGTTTTTCGCTTTTGCCAACAAATCGTTCGAAACGACCCGGTTTTTTACCCTCTACACCGAATGACCCCCTATTTTTCAATGTATTTCTCACCTATTGCCCCTACGTTTCGAAAGCCGGTAGGAGCAGGTACGTCACTTTCATATTTGAGTGCCCCCCCCCCCGGGAGTGAATCATTTAGTTATACTCTCTCTTTGACTATAATAATGCCTGATTTTAATTAGTCAAAAATTCAGGTCATCAATATGAAACAATCAACGACATTTTCATCACGATTAAATGTTACTGTAAATATGTTGGCTTATTTGCATATAATTATAGTGAATCAACAAAGAACATGCTGCTTGCTCATCTTAACTTTTTATCTTTAAATCACTCTTTAAAATTATTGTACTTGTCTTATTTTGTAAAACAGAACTTAAAAGTTGATTCAGTAACTTGTTTTACAGGAGCCTGGTCCGATTGCCTCAATTTTTTGTCAAACTTTTTAGAGATTTTGGTACCAAAATGTTCCTCATATTTTTCTTATAACCCATGTACAATTTCACGGCTTAATTACGTTTTGTTTTGGAAATATACATGAAAACGTGTTTAATTATGGTAACCATAATTAATTTTACACAGTAACGTATAGGCGGATCTGAAATACAAAATTGCCCGTAATATTAAAACGGTTAGACCGATTCAGCTGAAATTTGAAACTTAAATATTTTGAGTGGTCATCTTTCATATGACATTAAAAACTTATTTTTTAAAAATCGGACCAAGCTCCTTTAAAACTATTATCTGGAAAGATTAATGATTATGAATTGTACTATTTTCCGTTTATTTTCTTTATTCGTTTTCTTTCATTTGAATCGCAAAGGCAGTATTTATCTCAAATACTCTTGTACTCCTTATTAATCTGTTGAAAAAAGTGTATTTTAAATTTTTGTTACTTTTGATCATACTGTTGTACTTGAAGGAAACATTTTGGAAAAGACAAAAATCAAAACGAAAAGAAATTAACCTATAAGTATTTATTCTTTAATAAAACAACTATGCATATTAAGCTATTAAACGTACATTAAACGTAATATCACAAAAAATAAACTAGTACTTAAAGAGCTCTTTGCTAAACCCAAGACAATAATACTACCAACGGTCATTGATCAGCAGTTTCGTATGCGACTTGGGAATCTACACTTAAATAAATCGGCTTAAACGCTGTCAGTCATTGGCGTGTGCGCGATGTTATGAACATTTCGTGTGTGTAATTCAAGAGCTGCGGAATAGTTGACAAAAACGTTTCAAGTTAGCCACTTCCTGCCAAAAATATTTTGTCCATTTTACAATACCTCCCCTCCCATTCTTTTGCACTCAAAACATATAGACCATATCGATAATTGACCAAATCCTACCGAAGAGGGCCTGTCATGTGTTTATACACGTGACTTCGGAACTCAAAACGAGGTCATGTATTGGGTTATCATTGTTTACAAACGATGCGACTGATGAAATGTTGAAGACGACGCTAAAAATGGCTAGAAATGTACTTTTAAGGTAAGTGAGCAATTTTTGGAATTATGGTACATTATCCCTACATATTAGTTTATGTCCAGCAGAAAGGATTCGGCATATGGTTTCGTAGTTTACGAGTATGCAGTGTGTATTTGTGGTCGTGGTTTAATCATATGTATTGGGGAAGCCATTATTTCGGCGCACTGCATTGCATGTGGCCTGCATGTACCCCGAATTCTCTCCCAACTGCAGTGCAACTAATTTGAGCGATCACTGACACGTGATAGAATGTATACAAAAAATAATTTAAAGCAAGAAAGAAATGCATTGAAATAAACTTTGAACTAGAGTCACTTGTCAGTCATTACTCGAAATTTCTGGCAGTGGTATAATTGTTACCACTGCCAGAAGGGAGCTCTGCAATCAAGCCTATCGCATATGAGCACAACCCAATGTCCCAAGAAATGACCATTTTTATCAAATACGCACTGCAACACTCAACAAAGGATATTTATACTGAATTTACCTGTCATAAACACTTCCCACAGATGTTATTTACACTAACTAAAATGATGTTTGAAGAAATGTTAACACCCCGGGTTTACACCACATGGTAACCATTCACCTTGTTTAGACTTTTGCCAAAGAAACCCAACTTGGTACTTGGTCAGTGGCGGCACCAAAGGGGGGTGGGGCTCCAAAATTATTTGTTGGTCCCCCCAAAAAAAAAAAATCAGAAGCTTTGAGGCGCAAAATTGCTCTAAATTACCCGTTCTTATCGATCATTTTGACATAAAACATGCAAAATTTGCGTTCTTCGCGCGTATTTCATTAATAATTATCATTATTGTAGCCAAAAATATGTGTTTTAGCCAAAATAAACAAATTTGTCCTGTGGGCGAATTACACTTTTTGTCCGAAACATTTTGCACGCTACGCGCGAGTTTAATTTTTGTCAAAATTGTTTGCCCCCCCCCCAAAAAAAAAAAAAAAAAAAAATTGTCTTGACCCTACCCAGAATTGAGATGCTGGTGCCGCCACTGTACTTGGTACCAAGTAAGCTAAACATTGTAAACAAACCAAACATATCGTTTGATTTCTCTGATCCGAACAGTGTGATTTTCATGAATTTAAATCAAAAGGTTCCATTCATGAATATGGAAAAAGTAATTTCTGTTTTTTCAAGCAAAATTAGTATTTTTCATTTTATGCACACATTACCGGTATGTGAAGTTTTCTGGCTTGTGTTTCTTGAACAATTCAGTCCATATGGACTGACTGGTCCCCAGGGGGGGGGGGGTACTCAAACTGGTTTTGATAGGGGGTGCCGCTGGGAAATGTAGTACCAATTTCTAAGAAAAAAAGACACATCCATATACCAATTTATGCCCAAATTTTGAGTCAAATTTATATAACGATTGAAATTTTCTGCAAAAATTGTATGCTAATTTTGCACGAATTTAGGCTGATTTTGTTTGAAATTTTGGTGCAAACTAAGTTTCTTCAGACTCCTGTAAAACAAGTTACTGGATCAACTTTTAAGTTCTGTTTTACAAAAAAAGACAAGTACAATAATTTTAAAGAGTGATTTAAAGATCAAAAGTTAAGATGAGCAAGCAGCATGTTCTTTGTTGATTCACTATAATTATATGCAAATAAACCAACATATTTACAGTAACATCAAAGTAATATGGAATCGTGATGAAAATGTCGTTGATTATTTCATATTGATGACCTGAATTTTTGACTAATTAAAATCAGTTCGTCAAAGAGAGAGTATAACAAAATGATACACTATAGAAAACAACATTGAAGGAAATTAGGTTAATTAAAGTTCAATCATGCATAGACATGTACAGTTTTAGAACACTTTAGGTATAAATAAACCAACAATATGTTGCTGAGGTGTGATACAAGTGATTAACATGACATGACTGGCTCAGGTGTGGCTATAAATCAAAACGACTGTGCAAAGAAACAAAGGATTTATCTAGATTTAGCTTTTAATTATCAAGTCATCTTAGATTTTGTACACGATATGTTGCTAAAATATTTTGTGCTATAACATCGTAGGATCAGCAAATCTACGTACATTTGAAAAGCCTGATAATTGCTTGTTTCAGTCACGTGTAAGATATTTCAATGATGTGTGAAAATGGTGTGACACAAATTTTAAAATTAACAAAATTGATCAAAAATGCCAGGATTAATCCATCAGTAGCATTATACGAGTATAAGTCAACATGGTTTTTGCATTTCGAACATTGACCAATTGCCTGGAATCAAATGAAAACGGATAATTAGACAGTTGTTGTTTTACTGTCAATGGCTCAAAGCAGAGGTGGTTTTCACAATATCCCACGATGCAATGCAATATTGTACAATATACCTGCAAATCCAATTCAACTCCTATACTTCTGTACAGGTTTCTGACGTTTTTGAGGTGTCAGCAATGTGGGTAAACACTGGGCTATTGTGAAAAGAAACCCATTCCTGGAAAGATATGAAAGAGTACTATTCAATGGAATTATCAAATTAGTCTATTATATCTAAGTGTATCAGAATAATGCATTGTGGGATATTCTGAAAACCTCCTCTGGGCTCAAAGCGTAGTTTAGATAAACAACGCTAACTGCTTGAGGAACTGACCCAGCAATGTTTAGCAAATAGGATACGTATCTGAAACTAGAAAGATTAGATTTTTATCATTGTTCTCGGTGTTATTGAAATGGATCCTCGCGAAACTACGATGATGCTTTTCAGGTAAACTTAATACTATACGTTTAATAGAAGATTGGGCGTGTGACAATTCTAGGTCAACTGGGAAGTGGCCATAGGCTTCAGTGTAATTCTTTTGGTAACAATAAACAGATAAAGACCCCAGATTGCCTTAATCATACCAGATTCAACACTAACTTCATGTATGTTTTGGTGTAATTTGATCAAAAATAAGCATTTTTAGTCGAAATCATAATTTACATGAATTTCGGAGGCTAATCTTTTTAGATATTGTACTGAATTAAGTTTATATTTTCAATACACAAGATACTTTGATGTGTTTTTCAGCCATCTAATATCAATTTCGCACTAAAGTTAAACACTTGATCGAATAACGACCAACAACTACGCAAAGAAGCTTCAGAAGTTAATTCAGAATAAAATGTAGATTGATTACTCATTTTCGTTTATCACCGCCTGCATTTTGTATATACGTTAATTGAAATTACTGAAGTCTAAATATCAAGTGTTCCTAATTGCAAGTTAGCGATACATCAGGCACAAAATTATTCTTTATTTTTTATTGTTTTTCGTGTGTTATGTCAAAAGCTTAATGTAAAATTGAACAAATATATTTCATTGAAACTATGAGTACTGCTGTTTTGAATAATTCTAAGCTGAAGTATATTTTTGTATAAATTGAGCAAAAACTATAAAACAAAATATATTCTACTCATAAGAGATGTTTTGCATCAATTTCTAACCTAGTATTTATCAGGCAGATTAAGACTATTTTGGATTCATATCAGGGAATAAGTATGGTGTTCAATGCGATCAATGTTCCCAAAGGAAAAGGTGGTCATTCCATAGTGTAGGAGCATAATAACAGCATACATAGCACAGAGTTTAGCCTTAAAACAAGAGCATTCAGTCCCTGATAGCGTAAACAAAAGAACCTGCCACTTCTTTCAAGAACCGGATTATTATACTTTCCCTCTGCATATGAAAATATACACACACTAATCATAAGTATTGCAACATCGTCGACTGTGTTTTTGGCGCAAAATTTAAATAGCGTTTTCAAAACGTTGGTTTGAAAACATTGTTATGCTCAGCTAAAAAATAAATCAAATATTAACTATGGACGAGTTATACTCGCAAACACCAGGATTTACGCTATGTTGCAATACTTCAGATAATGGAGTGTATAACTGCCTTTTTGGTCATCTCTAAACGCGTCGTTATAATTTGTTATATATAACAGTGAAAGCAGGAACCTGGAGATATTAGCAATTTCACCTCCACAAAGAATCAGGGCATATAGAATGTAATGTTTAATTTTAACCTCTCTTGTAATGGATTATCACGATTATTTTCAATTTTCAATACAGGGTGTCCCAGAAAAAACCTTACAATCTTTGCGTGTAATTTTCTTGGGTTTAATGAATAGTTAGAAAATATGTAAACATTGCATGCTATAGCCCATGAATTGTACTTTCAGATACCGTTTGGTTCATTTCAGTCGGTAGTGTACAACAAAAGTTAGACGTTGTCAAATATTTAGATGTAAAATTGTCTGGACCAGTTTTACGGTTTTCCAAGTTCCCCTTGAATAAAGATCTATAATTGAATATTGTCATTGATCTGCTTACCCAGCCGTAACAATGTTTACTGATTTATTATGTACATGCTCTCTTTTATCTGTGCTGAAAAAATGTTCAAATTCTACGTAAAAATAAGACAGATATGATAAGTTTTACCAAGTTGACTCATTTTTATCCCATTCAGAAACACCCCTACTTTATGGCCAATAATCATGAAATTTGACCAGACAAAATTCCAACCAAATATTTATTAAAACACTACTTCTTTTGTACACTACTGATTCAAATGAAACAAACGGTATCTGGAAGTTCAATTCATGGGCTATAAAATGCAATGTTTATATACTTTCTGACTATCCGTTAACCCCAAGAAAATTACACGCAAAGATTGTAAGGTTTTTTTACTGGGACACCCTGTACATGTTGCTAAAGTTTTATGGATATCGGCAAAACCCATAATTCTACTTCTTCCTCAGGGTACCAAAGAGGGACTTATTGTTGGGCAGAAAATATTTTTAAAAAGTTTGGGATACTTCCAGTAGGAGTCCTCACACTTGAGTGAATTTGGCGACAAATTTCAAAATATGCTCATCAATATTGCATTGATCAACTGGTTAGAAAGAGCCAGACACGTTCTGTTTTGTATATATTACACTCAATAACTTTTAATCGCTGATATCAACAAGCGACGGGAATAAACAATAAATTACTTTTTTATTATTACCAATGATTTTGATTTCTGATATACTATATAGTTTACCCTTTAGCAAATATTTAAAACAATATTT
>JXSR01S036180.1:4107-16563 GCA_000969725.1 Ophiothrix spiculata | reverse complement strand
CGCAAAAACGCGAAGTAATTCTTCATCGCCCCTCTATGTATATTTGTAACCGAACAACTTTTTCAAATTTTATTTCAGGAATGTATTTGTACTTACATACTGCAAATATGAGCCAAATTTTATTGAAAAATTCCATTTGGAAGTGAGTTTTCAATTTTTTTGCGGGAAAATTTTGACGTGCCATGGCAAAATTTGTTTTGACCGCCATTTTGAAACGTTTTTTCCGATTTTCGAAATGTTTTCTTTGTTACAGTTCTTTTGAGGTACTTTACATGTGACCAGAGTTTCAAAATAACGTTCCTTCGCGGAACTGCTCTTTCGGAGTTGGGTCCATATGGACCCCCTTGACCACTAACGGGCATGTGAAGGACCTTGACCATTTAAGTGTTAATTAACAGCATACAATCCAATGTGTATTGCAGCAATGTTTATTCCTGTGGACTTGCATAGAAATCATGTGGGTTTTGTATGCTATGACGTGCCATAAAATATCCTAGTCGGTCCACTACTCTTTCTATTTCTGACTTATTAATAAATTATTAATTGAGTAAAGCAGTCTCTGGTCTTTATAATATGAAAATACAGGTATTTGGTTGTGTCCTTTTTTTTCACACGAACACATTTCTCACTTAATTTTATTCAATTCCTGTTTTAAAGTCGAAAAATTAAGATTAGATTTAGAGTTTCGAACATAAAATAAAGTCAGCGAATAAAATAAAGTCAGCGAAAGAACGAGTTTCAAAGGTAACAACATTGCACTTTTTAGGAACTTTGTCAAAAACAACTCGGTGTTGACTGCTTTCTTTTAAATGGTATGTTTTATTATACCTGACTCTTAAACGTTTGTTATCGTAGTTTGTGAGAAAGGGCAGAAGTCGCATACGCCCAAAGCTGTCTGAAACTGCCCTGAAGTTACAATACACCCACCGCACCGATGTTTTGGAGACAATTAGTCGTGCAATTCATTAACTTGCATCGGGGTTATATACAGGGTGTCCAAAATTAACTACACATTTTTAAATGTTAATAACTGTAACACCAAGATTTGTATTGCAACTCTAGACATATATACTGATGAAGGAGACTCGTAGAATTATTTTGGTACCAAACATTATGCAATCAATAACCTCGCATTTGGTTCCTTGTTCAAGTTCGTTTTCTTTGTTTATTTATTTTGTTTTGTGTCCTCCATGTGTTTTCTACCTTGCGCTTCTCCTGTTCAACAGTTCAAGGATGGCTGTTCTAGGTCTATTTTTGTCTCCTTTAACTGTATTTTCTCTGTACTATTAAAGTGATGTGAAATAAAATAAGTTAACAAGATGGTCTGAAAATTCAATGAAAGTTCAAAGTGGTTGAACTACTGACTACTACTATGACGACGCGAGGCAAAATATATATTAAAATGGCGTTATTATTAATGTTTTCATGGAAGGATCATATGGCTCAAGGCAAACAAACCCTGGCCACGTCACCCATGTGATTTAAGTCCGCCCTTTTACTCCCTTTGTGGTTATCTTAAGGAAAATAAATCTCAAAACCCTGGACTTTTCCTGAGCTGAAACAGAACATTACCAGTGAAATCAAAAAGATCAGAATGGACACATGCAAAAACGTCCGGAACTTTGTCATTAGAGTCAAAGAATGTAGAAATCTTCAAGTTCATATACTGAAATACTAGGCAGCTTGATATTGTCCTTATAAGTGTAACTTTGATATGTTTATTAATGGTGAGCATTCTTGAAATGGGGTTAAACTTTGCCAAATGAAAGCATTTAATGAGCATTACATAAATTATTATAATAATACCTTAATCAAACACCTTTTATGAACAGTATAAAAACTATTTCTCTATCTAGGCCATTAAAATTCATGAATGATCCTTAAGTCTTCTAACATTGATTATTGCGCCATATGTCAGTCACACATTTATTTTTTTTTCTCAGTATGGAAGTCCGCTCTTTACATTTGAACGTAATTTGTGTGGTCATTGATTTTGAAATTGGTAATCATTGCACCATGTTTGGTACACAAGTTTTTACAAGTACCTTTATTAGCATTTTAAAATGTGCACCCTTCCTAGTAGAAGGACTGTTTCATGTTTTTATAACGTGCCCCGGGGGCCACTCAAATATGATGTTGCAGGCATAGCGTGACCAAGAAAAAGGTGAAATAGGGTTGTTTTTGAGGACTGAAGGGTGTATCAGGATTTTAATTTTCAAGAAATAGGGTACTTTTTCAAACCCTAGTGTGAAAACAGCATCGATAAAATCCCGATTTAGGGTGTGAATAATAGGTGAAAAGGGTATATTTTGGCTTCAGAACCCTCCACCCTTTAAAGGGTGTTTTGAAAAAAATGTGGTCACGCTATGCCTGCAACATTATACTTGAGTGCCCCCCCCCCCCCCCCCCCCCCTCCGGGAGAACGTGCCCTGAAGAAAAGTAGGGCCCTAGTACATGTATGCTGAGAATAATACGTGACAGGTTGAAGTTAAAGCTGTAGAGAAGGTCATTATGTATAAATGAATGAATGAGGTGTTTATTTTTAATGGGATTAAGTACTTTAGGCGTACGTTTTGCTCTATACGGTGATGTCTGACAGAGCCTTTGAGTAACCTGTAATGGATACTTCATATAATCAGTTTAACCATTGTTTGTAATGTTTGCATACTTTGAAACAAAAGATTGGTATCCATGTTATCTGTCACCTAAGCTAAAAGAGGAATACAAATGCGATATGATGTATTTTCTTTAGATATCTTAAAGATATGTGAAACCGAAATATTCAAAACACTACTTGCACCATAATCCTTTAAAGTCCAGTGGTGGGCAACCTACGGCCAACGGGTCGCATGCGGCCTGCGTACACTTTTTGTGCGGCCCGCCAAGCCCCCATAGAAAATAATTATGTTGTACTATTTGAAAACGGTAATTCCAATTACAATAGTCATTGTGCGAATGTGTGTGGAATAAACTTGTCATCTCAGAAATCTGCGTGGTCATTTAAATCTAGAATCGCTTATTTGATCACATTGATTGTTTTTTAACATTCACAATGTCCACCCAAAATGAGGTAATGTATCGTCGAAAGAAATATGATCTAGTGGCGTGTATTCTGTCAAAGATTTCTTACATACTAACTTGACCAATTTATAAGGAAATTCGTTTCCCATACTAGCAAAGAGCAATATGATTTGGTTAATGGAACCTTCTTTGATACAACCCCGGGACAACTTTGAATTTTGAAAATGGCGTACTATAGTGTGCTTACTGGAGATCAAAATCATTGAGGGGCATTGAGAGTAACGTTTTGCAGAAAAAGGGTAATTTTTGTGTTCTAAGAAAATTGAACTCATCAAAGCATGATAGGCCACAGTTTGAATAATAAAATTATAGTAACTGGTCTAAAAGGAGACTTTGGGTGCGGCCCGCAAAAAAATATCAAAATTCTTTTGTGGCCCGCGGTAGTGAAAAAGTTGCTCACCACTGCAAGTTTAAACTAAATCGAAGAAAACACTTTCTCTCAGAAACAACAAGTAATACGCATACGATAAAGGCATGAGGTGATAAGCTGATGAAAATGGTTAATTACACCTATGAATTTTTAATGCTAATCATATTTTAAATGGGGTAATATTTTACCATAATTTAAAATTGTTCTTAAAATAATGTAAAGTGTTTGCGATAGATTACTGAAAATGCACCTGCATTTGAGGTATGTTTATCAGTACTTATCTCTAATTGCTTAAACTATTTATTCACACATTTCAATATCAAATTTGGTGTATATATATATTTAAGTCTTGGCTATCTGTGATAAAATCACAATTGATGAGATTTTATCATTTACCTCGTTCACAGCATTTAATAATGAGCCACGTGTTTGGTTTTGAGTGGATTTTTAAACGGAAAGCGATTATAAGTTAAATTGTGATAAAACAAAAAATGGATTATTCATGGCAGTGGTATTCTAGTTTTCAAAAGTAGTTCACTGCCAACGTGACACATTAAAGGGACTGGCCTAGATTTTTCCCACTCAATTTTTACCTACATGTTTTTTTTTACTTGAATCGATAGAACATACCCTATCCACTCGTTTTCTGAATTCAGATCACGTTACAGTTGACCGCTTTCATATTAGCGTGTCAAAAATTGTTAAAATAATTTAAATGAAGTGTCGGTAACAGAGTATGACTATTTGTCAAACTTTTGGAAATGGGGATTTTGTTAATTTATGGAGAATGTCAGATGGAAAATAGTTGAATTAGACGAGGGTATTTATAGTAATATAACCTGCAAGTAAAATTAGTGACAATTCTTTAACTATTTTGATTATTTACGCTGGCGTTGGTTTCTAGTTTGAAAACTTAAAAAAGATCTTGTTTCTACACCTGTTATGGCCAAACAAACTATTTTTGATGAAATTGTTTCTCTTTTAATATGTATTAAATTATCTCCAGGAGCTTTATTTGATCTTTTATCTGGTAAATCAATCTAAGGTACAAATTTTGGATTTAGGAAACAAAGAATAGTCACACCAGCATCAAATAATTATATATTGAAAATTAATTCTCTCTCAATTTGAGCTATTTCTGTGTAAATTTTTGCCCCTTTTTTTGATTTTACTATACTTTAAAGCTTTATTTAGAGCATTTTCAAGTTTTTAATTCTAGGTGGAATCTAGGCTAGTCCCTTTAAATACATATCTGTTGTAAGCAAACCAGTTTGCTTCAAAAAATACTCGAGATCGAAAGAATGAGAAGGTATAACAATCCAAGCCAGTTTACCATTTGCATAATTACTTTTTGCATAAATCGGCTACCATAATGTCAACCCTATGAGTATTTTCAATATTTTTTTTAATTTTTACCTGCCAATTTGTCTAATTAAAACTGAAGTATGCACATTTACGCATGGGATGTGATATTCCAACATGTTTAAAGTTTAGGAGTGCTTTAATTAGTTTACATTATAATGAAGATGAATATTTTGAGTGAAAGTTTATCTTCTTTAAGTTTTTTGGCGAAAGTTTTAATTGAAATATACGAGGGGGTATCAAAAAGATTTAAAGATAACCAAGAAGAAAAAAAAAACTACATTGATGAACTTTTGTCAGGATGACCACTCGTCCTTGTGTACATTATAGTGCAAAAACGATATGCGTGGCATTTATACTTTCTATACAAGTGTAAGTGTCGATAGATGTCAACAACCTGCCTCCGCTAACCAGATAACTGCAGGGAGAAATTAAAGATACGTGGCATGATTAAATCCCTGCATTTGAAGGGTTACAGCCCAGTAATTTTATAAACACATCCAAATTTTAGATATTTGATACCATAGTGTAGGTTGGGGTCTCCTCTTTCCATTGATACCAAATTTATGGAAATTGATTAAAGTATGGCGTCCTAATGACGTAATAAAGCATGGCTGAGCTGAAAATGTTCATTGTAGTGAAAAACAATATATGGATGTTTTCGGCTAAATGAGGACCTTTACAAAGTCAGTCTGTAGACAGTAAGTTTAAAGTCGGAGACATGTGTTACTTTGCATAGTGGCTGTGTAAAGATGACTAAAAAGGTCACGTAATAACATTATGTTGCTTCTTGGTGATCTTTAAAACCTTTTGATACCCCCTCGTATGTTGCTTTATTAAATTGAACAATAAGTTCCAGATATTGAAAATCCTTTATTTTTATAGTAAATTTTGATTAAATTTGCTTTGCAGTGTGTTTTAGTTTACAATGGTAATTAAAATGATAAGTGATATTAATACCAAAATATAAAATAGAATATTAAAATGATTGACGTATTGTCGCCGCTCAGGGACTTCGGCCCTCAGAAATCAACTGTCAAAACAGACCAAAACTACCATATTAGGTTCTCTTTTGTAAATTATCCTTAACACACCTTCCAAAATATTTCTCACGCAAACCTCTTTTTACTTCAATCATGGTTCATTTTCAATAAATAAAATCCTAAAAAACTGATTGAAATGACATTACGAGTTGAAATGACATTACGAGTTGGATGTGCATAGAGAATTGCAACAGTTGACGATAGTAATTGAGCATGTTATAGCTTTTGTTCTCTCAATTAACCACATCCAAAGTATATTACAAAAACTCCTTGAACGTGATATCTAATAAAGATAGTTTGACACATACGCGAGTATATTGGTTGATGGGTTCATTCAGTGACGTAGCCAGGCCTTTCTCCAAGGGTGGGCAAACCACCCAAGATTTCTCCAATGAATTTTATCGAGCGACTTTACAGGGGTCTCAAGGGGCAGACTAAGCCGAGTTTTTCAAGAAAAACCGCCAAATATTGTGCTTTATGAAGTTTTCAACCTAATTTTTAGCGATTTTCAGCTCTAATTGTCGTTATTTTATGGGGAAAAGGCGGTTCCTACCCCCTTTATTTTTCTCCCAGGTCTTCAAAATGTCTCCAAAAAATTTCCAAGGTGGGCAAATTGCCCATCTTGCCCACCCCTGGCTACGCCACTGGGTTCATTCAAAATGTGTCGTTATTGAATGACAGGCGTTGTTGCAGACGATGAAACACCACACATCCGCACAATGATCACCTTATAGTGATACAAAAGTTAAGTATCGGTGCGCTTTTGTAAAGTTTTGAAATGTTCGTAACGAATAATAAAGCATCGACTTTGGCTTGTACTCATCCTAAAAGGTAGTATTTAATCTTTAAAAAAACTACCTAAATGATCATATACGGTACATCTGCATACATTTAGTTGAAGGTGTATTGTTTACCTTGTAATCGTATAATGAGAATAATGAAATAAAAAAAAAATGCAAAATTTACTGCTCCTCAAGTTGTGTCGTCAATGAGTTGAAATCAACACGTTCAGAAAAATTAAGTCCTAAAGAAAATTCATCCTTGATAGAGCATAACCTTTAGCTGTTGTATTTTATTTTTGCAACACCAACAGTTTGCTTATTAATAATGTATACCAACGCCCTAATTTGAAATCAATATCGACTTGTTTGCTTACTTAACTTTCATTCAAACTGGCAAATGTATACTCTAAATGTAAACTAAACATTTTTGTATGTCAAGTTTGTTTTACGTAATCTAATGTCATATTAAATTTCACGATACGAAGCAGTTTTGACTGAAGTTAACGCTATAAGTTAACATGGTTAACGAATAATAAAGTATTATTGTACTATTTTATACTATTTTAATACTTTTAATGCAGCGATACAGCTTTCTAATGTTAATACGAAGATGTTTGATTGTGTTTTTTTTTTTTTCGTTTTAATAATTACGCAATGCTCATTCAGATGTTTTATCATTTGTCAAAGCGGAACTCCAGCATTATGCTTATCTTTAAATGGTGCACATCAGCATTATCACCTTAACAAACATTCAAAGCTACAGTCTCCGGGATATTTTCAATTACCTACTTAGCAAGATCAAGCTTCCTAGTATTTCAGAATATGTTCTAGATGGCCTCCTTGAAAATTTCAATATTTTTTTTACTCTAACGACAAAGGTACTACGTTTGTGCATGTGTTTTTCCGGATCTTCCTGTTTTCACTGGCAATGCTCTGTTCAGGTCAGGATGTTGAGATATACTGTCCTTTAGAAAACCCCAAAAAAGTAATCGGGTGGACTTAGATCATGAGAGTGAAAGGGTAGGGATGGTGTTTCTTGACCGATATGATTCTTCATGAAAATGCTAATTGATAAAGCTATTCTAAACTGTTTAGCTGTATGAGGCGTCATGTCGTTATGGTGAAGTGAAAGAAGAGTGTCAACTCTATCAGTACATATGTCTAGAGTCGCGGTACGAATCTTGGTTTTAAAGTTATTAACATTTAAAATTTCTGGACACCCTGTAGAATAGCAAATAAGTTTAACTCAGCAGAAAATTGAGAAAAAAAGGACTTACCTTTAGTTTAAAAGAGCGTTGTCCTTCATGTGTTATAAATATGTAGTCTTTTATATTTACCATGCATTTTGCTACGTAAATTGCAAACTTTAATTTAACACTTGAATTAGTAATGAAGAAAACATGTTTTGTCTAACTTATTTTCAAAACAACACAAATTGTGCATTTGGCATAATGATGTGTTTGCACGTTCATCTAAGCGAGACGATATGTCAATATAAGGTAGAATAAGTACAAAGTTGTAGATTTGGGCCGAAACTTGATTATTTCCAAATGAACTAGATACCTGAAACAAATGTAACTGCTATAAATCAAAAATAGCAAGATAAACAATGGTGTCTTTGTTTATTATAGTGGCACAATGCTCGTGTTTTATTTTTATCCCCGAATTTCTATCAAACTTTTATCATATAGTATATAACTAAATCTTTTAGCATGATCTTCCGAAAAAACACCTTGTCACTTGTTCAATGTCGAAACCTCATATTATATCCTAAATTAAGGACCTCAATGGAATTAAGCTTTTTAACCATTTGAACCCGACAAGCCGGTATACCGGCTCACGTGTACATGTACCGTATACCCGATGAACCGGCTTTTAGGTCACGTGTCAGACATTTGATATGTCTGTCAACAGACATGGATGGTTATAATTTTCAATGGTCTTATTTATATCGGAAGACATAATGAAACTTTGAACCCATGATTAATGGACCATTTTGCTGTTATTTACTCAACAGACGTGAATAATTCTTCATATTTTTGTATATTTGGTCACAATTTTCAACAAATGTGGCTTCACCCATACACCACAACGTAAATGATTCAACATGTTGGTCGACATAAATAGCATCTTTTGTGAATGTTGGTTATTTGAACTATTTAGACTACTGTAAAATGAAAAAGTAAAGCAAGGGATATCAAAATTGAAATAAATCTAGGGGTTAGATTGTATTTTTTAACTTTCGGGTTGGCCCGGGTCAGCGGTACAGATACACGTAGAATGGCCAGGGTTCAAAGGGTTAAGCTTTTTATTATATATTTGTGTAATTATCATGATTAATGTATATGTATATTTTAATGGAGAGATGGAGAGGATATAGAGGTGGTAAATACTTTCAACTTTCTTGGATCAGTCATTGTGGATGAAGGAGGCAGCTCCCAGGAAATTAGAAGACGTTTGGCAATGGCTAGGACAGCTGCCATCGGACTTGATGTCATCTGGAAAGACAGGGGAATCACCATAACAACAAAGAAAAGCATTATGAGCGCCCTGGTATTCCCAATTGCCACATATGGGTCTGAGACATGGGCAGTTGGAAAAGCAGACGAAGGTAAAATCCAAGCCTTCGAAATGTGGTGTTGGAGAAAGATGTTGAGAATTTCCTGGAGAGAGCATAAAACAAATGAATTTGTCAGATGCCAAGTAGGAGAATACACGCCAAGAAGGGAAGGCGACTGTCTAGAGAAAATAATTGTTCAAGGAATGATGGAAGGACATCGCAGAAGAGGCAGGCAGAAAACCCGCTGGATAGATGGCATTAGAGAATATACTGGCCTATCTGTCAATGCAGCCTACCGTTATGCTCAAGATCGGCACAGTTGGAACGACATCATCAAAAGGGTCACAACGGATCAGTCATGACTCATAGGACGACGACGACGACGATATTTTAATATTGCTGTTTGTAAATGTTTTTTGAGTACCGAATAAAATAAAATCGAATCAAATTAAAAATGACTCAACAATACAGATGCGCGTGCAATTTAAGATCATCGACTGACACTAGTGAGACTGACACTAATACGTGCAAAATTCCACCCACTAAGAAAGTCAGCCATTTATTCCAGACCTTCAATTCAACAACATCTTCTTTTATTTTTATCTTTAAAACAAACTTTGCAACGAAAAATGACTTCTAATGTTAAGAATAACCCATCATTAAAATTTTTAAATTGACTATGTTAACGAGATACGTTAAAGTCGGCATGAACAAACAAAGGTTAACAAATTAAGCGGGTTGTAGAAGAAGAAGAAGAAGAAGACTCATTTCTTTGTGCGATTGTACTAATGATCTGCAGCTACAAGTAGTTATTATCTGAATGATAATTGCAATTGACATAAATAAACAAAATTGCTGGTATCATAACAAAAAATAATGTTTTTTTACAGTTTGTAATCCATTTGTTCAAAATGTGCTTTAAATATATTCAAACAACAATGCTCTTTGTTTTCAATGATACATATAAGATTGCTGGTATATACCAAAAAGTAATATTTTTTGTTAACAGTTTACAAACCATTTGTTCAAATGTGCTTTAAATTTATTCAAACAACAATGCTTCAATGATACATATATGTTCATTTTGACATTTTCCTTTCCACCTAAAACAAGAAGAACAAGAAGTATATGGATTAATTTTGTGTCTGATGTATCTCTAACTTGCAATTAGGAACACTTGATATTTAGACTTCAGTACTTTCAATTAACGTATATACAAAATGCAGACGGTGATAAACGAAAATGAGTAATCAATCTACATTTTATTCTGAATTTTAACAGTACTGACTATTCATGTTGCTTTTTAAGCTCCTTTACGTAGATTTTGTTTATTATTCGTCCCACTTTTTAACTTTCATGAGAATCTGATATCGGGTAGTTAGTTTAAATATCAGGAACACGTCAGTATATAATGTATAATGAAATTGTAGATCTACTACAGTGTGCCATTTATTAAAGTTTTGGTGCACGATGACAAAAACAAATTGAATCAGACACCGACAAGTCAGTTATTGTATGCATAGTATATATTTTTATGTTCATTTTGTGCATCAGTTACATAAGTAAAAAGCGCAACTTACCTGTTACGCACAACAACGCCAAAAATGTCAAAATTATCAACCTTGCAGATTGGGGTACAACATCAACTTCCGCATCCCTACAACGATCGTTTATTTAGAGAATAAAAGATAAGATTTATTGTTTTGCCTGTCATATATCGTCTCATAATGAATGGGCGTACATTATTTTGAGTAATGGGTGCCCGGCAGGGGGTGCCCATTACGAAAAAATAATGTTCGCCCATCCATTATGAGACGATAGATGACAGGCTAAACAATAAATCTTATCTTTTATTCGCATTCTTAGTCACAAATTTGAGTCATTTATAAACCAAAAACGATGTAAATTATTGCCCAAAACTATAAACATTATCATTGGAAAAACGTACACCACTATTCAAACATGAAATATTCCAAACCCAGTAAAGCTGTTCGCGCCAGATGTATGTGTATACCTGCATCGCACCGTGATTATGAACGCGCGGCTCCACTGCGTTTCACGCTGAACGCACTGTCATCTATCGTCTCATAATAGATGGCCAAAATTCCTTATTAGGAAGTAAAATCGCACTCAGTGACTAAGCATTTATTTTATTTATGACCCCATTAATTTCATCCCATGGAATAACATTAATTTTGAACTTTTGAAATCGGTATCCAAAATATGCAATAATGGCTTCAAAAACCTGAAAAGTATAGAAAAGCCAAGTTTTTAAAACAGCTTTTTGACCCTCTTCTTTTTTGGCCTTTTTCTGTACACGTCTTTCTGGGGAGGAGGAGTGATTGTTTTGGTATAATAGTATAGGATAGAGTCTCCTCTTTACATTGATAGTAATATCTTAAAAATCGGTAAAGGGTTACGTAATTGTGACATCACAAAATACTGACGGACCGACAATAGAATCTAGCACCAACATACTAAACTTAAAATCACCCTCGAAATTGGAAATAGCAATGAACTGCATCAGTACATCTCGTTGGTTAAAGCTGCAATTCCTTGAATGAGCTTATCGTTTGATAAGCATTCAAGGAACAGATCCTGAAGGAGCTAGAGTTTATTTAAACTATGCTTTGAGCCATTGGCAGTAAAATAACAAGTGTATAATAATTATCCGTATTCTTTTGATTAAAGGGAAATGGTCAAAGTTCGATTGAAAACCTATGTTGAATAATGTAATACCTCATACGTTCCTCTAGGTATTATTGTAAGTAATGGTGGGATTCATTTCAGACTATTATAGCTGCGCGTTTATATTTTTGCTTCTTCCAGCATTGGTATTCATACAGCAAAAAGTAATGACCTCGTAAAATTGCAAGAAATTTAAAGAATTGTGTGATATTTTAGCTCGTGCGTAAATTTAGATAACTCTTAGTGTATTTGAGATCATGGATTTAAGGGCATTTTGCAATGGGTGTGACTTATAATATGTGCGTTAATAAACAATGGGGGTATTGCTATTTTACGGATCAGGTGGAAGCCGGTCGAAAATGGCCAAAATGACATAAAACTGATCCCGGATAATCCCAAATGTACCCAATAAACAATTCGGATACAAAGTATTGATTGTTTCGTAATAAATTAGAAGGCTATCTATTTTTCAAGATTTTCAGGGGCCATCAAACTTACATGTTAAATGTTGTTCTGAAGTATTATGAAGTCAAATTTTAAATCTAAAATTTGAAAGACAATCTGACTTTA
>JXSR01S036177.1:2852-12932 GCA_000969725.1 Ophiothrix spiculata | reverse complement strand
CAATTAGTTTGAAAGTTAGAGCACAAAAACTATTTATGTCATTTGAAGGTCTACCCCAGCTTTAATGACCCCCTTTTTCAATGCAATGAGATCCTCACCAAAAGTCTCACCTCACCCCCTATTTTTTACTGTCCTCATTAATGACCCCCTTTATTGAGAGCTCCTCACCGAAAGACCCCCTTTTTTTCTTTATTTACCCTGTCACAGAAAGACCCGCCTCTTCGGAGGTCCGTGCCGCACACCCACGTCACTTTCAAATTCGAGTGCCCCCCGGGCTTGAAATGTAGAGTCCGTCTTTAACACTTAAAACTTACTGAGATCGTAATCATAGGGGAAATATGAATGTTGTTATTTTTTTAAGAGTGACATAAAAATACATTTTTCGCATATTTGATAAATATGTTGAACACGTTTACTTTTGCTTAATCATACAAACATTTTTAAAGGAAAATATCAATGTACTTCATTGGAGCATGATTATCAATGTATAATTCTAATTCTATTGAATAAAAAGTTTGTATTACGCACTTTCATTATTCTTTGTAATTTTGTACAAGAATGTTGTTATTACAATCTCACTTATTGACATTTACAATGCCACGTATTGAGATAGAGTCCTCTTAGATCTGCTTTGAACACCGCCAGGCGGCATAGGACACGACAAATAACATCCACTAGATTTAGGGGCAGGGATTTCTAACACGCAAATTTAGGGTACGATTTACATGTATTTCTATTGGGTCACATGACTCACCTATTGAAGAAAATAATTACAAAGATCATATTTTTACCTTTCCTCAAAAAATTACAAAAGTGTTCTTATAGTAATCAACATAATTATGTTATTCTAAATAACGCGTGAACCCCACTTTTTATATATATTGTCATATTTCTAATCGATTACGAAAATAATTTTAGTGATCATCCCGAAAGTTGTAATGTTCCATGAATCCCAAGGGCTTTACGCCAGAGGCGGTATATCACATGTGACGCAATCGGGAGATACCGTAACCGAACGGCAACCATGCAAACATACTATGGTCTTGTTAGATAGTTTGGTGTTCACTAAAATCATGTGTCTGATCATTGCTAGTGTATTATGGCCTGAGACGGTGGGGCTAACCTGGCCCTGTTTAAAGGTATGGGTCACGAACTTATAACTGAAAGCAGATTGTGTCAGTGTTAACTGACTTTAATTACCGATGACTGGCGGACAATTCAAAACTGCAATTCTTAAGGCGTAGATATACTTCGTCATTTTTGTAGTCATTTTCATTCAGAATTTTTCTCATGGTGCTACATTTTCACCACTATGTTAAATTTTCATTCAGAATGAAAATTTTCATTTTAATTTTTTCTCAAGGTGTAAAATTGTTGCCATACTGTAAAATGTTTTACCATTTACCGAATTTTCATGACGGAGAAATATTTTTCGCATCTAAGCACATTTTGCAATGATTACTCATCTGTAGTATTTTGATAAATCATAGTACATTTCTTTCTTTTGTAATCGTTGTTTACCATAATTACCTTGGTCTTTTCATTATAATCTGAAATCTGTCCTTGATTTTATTCTGTTGAAAAGATTTGCTGACTCCTTTGATTTTCTCCAATGAGATACATTTTCATTTGGAATTTTTATCACAGTCTTGATTTTTTATCATTCTACTTGTAGTTTTAGCGGATTATTCCGATCGATAATATCGTCTGGGAACTCGAGGTCAATATGCATTCAGCTCTCTGAATTTTCAAGATGGTAAAAATGACGAACTATATCTAGACCTTTAGGTTTGCAACTGAAGATCAGTTTATAAGACATCCATTATAAATTTTCTCTCTCTGTCTTTTTTGTTCACAGGTGCATAACGTTAGTTAACAGATTGTTTACGGATTAGCTGCTTGAAGACAACGCTTGGCTATTCTAATAAGGTACTACATGTACAGTAATCAGTTGTGTACGTGGGGCTATCTACACGTGGCGCAGGTCCGAATTATTCCGCAACTACATTAATGTTTGAATCTACACGAACATAAGATCCGAATCTGCCAATGCAGAAACAGTGCAAAACATAAAAACGTGCAATCCGATTGATTTTGATATACGCTCCATTTGGATAGCTTCAAGAACCTTTAACCACTGTTACTGAGTGTATCTAAGTCTCCGTTTGATTATTTACGCAAAGTTCACTCATTTTTAATGATCAATCAGTATGAGAAAATCAATTCGAAAAACAATTGTGTTCATCAATTAGATACGTTTAAAACAGACATTCAAAGAAATACCGTATCCACTTGTCCAATTCAACTACTCATTTTCGGAATTTAGATCACGTTACAGTTGAGCACTTTCATACTAGCGTGCCAAAAATTGTTAAAATAATTGAAATGAAGTGTCGGTTAATTTAAGGAGATTGTCAGATGGAAAATAGTTGAATTAGACGAGTGAATAGGGTATCTATATATAATATACAATGATTATATGAGAAATCTTATATGAGTTATCAATGTGGAAAATGACCCAGTACCGGGTGAGTCAAAAAAGTGAAATAGTTAGATGGAAGCCATATTGTAAGAGAAAAAGCAACTTCGAATAAAATTATTTCTAATTTGGATATGGATTTACCTTTCAAATGATCAAAAACTGGAGTTGATTGATTAAAGCGTTGCAAAAATATCCTTATTTAAACAGTTCTATTCAACTGTCGTGAATTTGCTTTATTTCTGGAGGACATTCGATATGTTCAGTGGCCATGGAAAGGGCCGTTTTGGCATGTTCGCACGGAAAAGTGTCAATTGGTTTTGTTGACGTCTCACTGACGTCCAGCGAAACCGTCGACATCGCCGTTTTGGAGCTTCACACATTTCTGAGCTTATGTTTTCATGTTTCGAAGTGCACGTCTTGCTTCTCTGTTGCGCCTGATCTCGTTTTAAAAGGCTTCAGTGATGCAATTACGCAGCTCTATAAGACTTGCAGGTGGGCCCTGTCTATAAACTCTTTTTATTTTGTACCCTATTGATAAAAGTCCAGTTGAGAGAGATTTTGGCTTCTGGCTGGCCATTCAACCTGATATCCTATTCCAACCACACGATTGCCAAACAGCTCTTATAGGCGGTTGCGTACGGATAAGGCACAGTGAGCAGGAGCACCAACTTTGATATAAGGATATCTTTGCAATGCCGTTATCAATCCTGACCATTCTTTCACCATTTGAAATATAAATTCATGATCTATTTAGAAATAAACATTTACTTGAAATTGCTTCTGTTCTTACAATATGGCTTCCATCTAATTATTTCACTTTTTTGACTCGCACGGTACAACATATTTCACCAGCAACATAGCAAATGTGTCATGAGCGGGTAAAATTGCGTTCAGTAGTTTCTATTCATGGTATATAGGACCAATACTTGATACTTTTTATCAGAGACTCGCTGATCTTTACATTTAAAAAGTAGTGCATCGCATCACAGAAAACAAGTACCAGAACCAACTACGGTCTGTGAACCAACCAACTTGCTACCCTCTATATATTACTTAATTGACTCGCATGGGATGGTACATTTTAGAAATAAACATTAGATTCTGTGCAAATCGGTGTCGGGTGTTGGTGAACTTGGTACATTCCGATCACAATCGACTTGTTTCGTGTACCGAAGATATTTCGAAAAACGTTCATTTGCAGCATGTAGTCATTGAACCAAATGTATAACGCGCCATTTTTGAATGTTAAAGCACGTCCGCTAACCTGTTTCTGTGTCGATTTTATCCACAGATCGTGTTGTGTAGATACCGTAGACAGTCTCTTGACCAACAAAAGTTTTCTGTGATCGTTTTGACTTGAAAAATGATAAAGGTTTATTTATGGTAGTTTTATATTATTTGTTCAAATATGGCTCAAGATAGTGAAATTAAGTGTTCTATTTGAACTATTGTACGCTGGTGTAATCATTTAAATGGTTTTGTTACAAAATAATTCAATGTTTCGTGTGAACGATGACGGAAAAAAAAGACAATTTAAGTGGTCACAATAGGACGATATTGATATGGAAAATAATTTCTATACGTGATGTATGTCTGTTATTTTTGTTTAGATTGTCGATGTTTTTTATGGATTAATGATCAAAATCATTTTCACGAATATCCTTACATAATTAAATCATCTTCATTTTCAATAGAATTAGCTAAGAAGTTATTGTTTTATATAACTTAAGTCCTCTAACCATTGATAATTGTATTTCTAATCATGAACCCAATATGATACATGTAATAAATGTTTCAGTTCATGTAACATATTCAATATTTTTAACTGAACTTGTTTGTAACAAAATCTGATGCAGATAATTATAAATTTTATTCATAGAAAATCATAATGATTGCTGTGTATGTATTATATTTTTCTATTAATAATCTTTACTAATTTACGATTATTATAATTATTTTATGCTTCTACATTTGTTTGGTTATTTATTCACTGTCCTTTATTATTATTATTGTTACTTATTAAAGATTCCACATTTTGTTTCATGCTTTTATCACTCATTGAAGAGGTGTGGTAGGGTGTTTGGGTGTGTGAGGTGTGTGTGTGGGTAAATGGTGTGAAAGTGTTTGAGTGGGTATAATTATGATGTTTTTCATTATTATTCTTTATGTTTGTATTTTGTTAAAGGGGGTACATCACCTTCAGGCTCTTGCCTCTTGTTGTATCTCCTCCATCTTTTTGTTATTGTCACTTGTAATTTATATGTTTTTAATGATGGAAAATAAAATACTATGACTACTATGACTATAATTATTAAAAATATAAAAAAGCTAAATGCTAATATTTTACAAAAGTAGTGGAATTAGAATGTAAAGCCAAACTCTTTTCAACGTGATGTGATAAAATTGTGTGATACACTAATGTGTGTCAATGCATTGTTAAAAAGTTAGGACCGTATGCACAGAAGAATTTTAAGATTTAGACAGGGTTTAAAGTTAGACCGGGTGTAAGTCAAAATTACTACAGCCTTAAAACGGACATTTGTAGCATTTGTAAAGTACCATAACTTTCCAAGATTCAACTACAAGTAATCTTACAAACAGCAAAAAATATGACAATATTGGTCAAGGAAAATATTTTGAGCTGTGATACAAAATCTAACTTAAGCTAGGTCTAACTTTAAACCTGGTCTAAGTCTAAAACCTTTTTTGAACATACGGACCTTAAAGTGAAAAGTGCAATTCATGATTCTAATGTTACGAAAACCCGACCTCTTTTTTAACTAAAAAACCCCCCGAAGAGAACAACATAAGAAAATAAGATTTGCAGAATTTTAAAAATCCCCATTGGCTACTGTGATGTAATTAACGTTAGTATTAGAAAATGACACATTTCTCACTTTTCTCCAAAATGCACGCACATTGAAAGAATGGTTTGGGGTTTGTAACATATACTAGTCAAGGATCCCTACTAGGAAGAAACCTTAATTTTGATGAAAGTGACCTTGAGGGTGAATACTGGATCAAGAATTGTCCCTTTAATGTTGTATATATTATACATTATTATCATTATTATGTAAAAAGTCGCCTAAACAGTTTTATATATCATGTTACTTGTATATAGCTATGAAAATGTATGTGTATAGACAAAATACCAAATAATATAGTGAGGTTAATTAAAATAAGAAATTGTTTAAATGATTCAAGTTTTACGAACTGTTTGGTGCATTTATGATCAGTACAAAGACAATTAACTAACACTTGACCACCAAGGATGACTACCAAAGTAAATTCAACCTTTTTAAAATCGAACTTGAATACAGAATTGTAATATGAACTTGTTAACAATGTATCATTATTAATTCATGGCCCTTCATGGTAAATAGTATGCCATTATTTATTACAGTACACTGTGATATTATTGTGCAATATTTGACTCTCCCAACACTACACGGGGTTCACCTAATCCTAACTTTATGACAAATACTTTTAACAACTGTCAAATTTTCTGGAAAAACATATCAATCCAACGTTCATAAAATGTTTCGTAAATCACACCGGGAGCCAGGCATACACTTTAAAAACTCTGTTTAGAAATTAAATACTTGTCATTGTAGTCTGGTAGGAACAGGGGGTTCCTATGCACCCTCTGAAAACATTTTCATAACTTTTTTGTAACCTTTAGACTGTCTAATTAATGAATTTTGTTGTTCCCAAATTAAAAAAATGGTATCCCAATCTTTGCAGCCATCTACCTCTGCACCCACAGCCCTAGGAGTTAACCAAACTACCCTTTTTAGATTCCGGCGTTATATGACCCCCCCCCCCAAACACAGTCCTGATGTGTCCAAAAACAAAAATTTGGCTCAAGCTAGTTTTCCACGGTGGCCGCCAAATTTTCCGCCAAGATACTATATTTTCTAAACATTATTTTGTGCCAAGTGTCAAAATACATTGTACTATTGTTTTGTTTTTGTTTAACACATTTATGCTGAATATCTCAACATGGAATGTCTAATGCCTATATAATGTAAGGATTCCAAAACAATATCAGGTATTATATTTTCTAAACAATGTTTTCAAGGTATACAGAAACAAACATAATAATATTTTGCCCTACTTTGATATAAATATTGAAGCTTTTGGTCATTTTGGCCTATTTTAGGCCTTTTTTGGCAATATTTCAAAAGTAAGTCAAAAATTTGACCTAACCATCATCATCTACATGAAAATCCACATCTAGAAATGTATACTTTTATATGGATTTACTTATTGGTTGCAGAATTATTGTTGTATATAAATGTAGAAAAAAACCTTTTATATTTGTGTATTTATTGTTACAAATGTTAAATGTTTTATTATGACAATGTGGGTCCAATTAGAACAAAACTCCAAAAAAACCTTTTTACTCTAACTGAAAGATTCCATCTTAAAGTATTCAATTTGATAAAATTCATAGCTGTAAATAGCTTTCAAAAAGAAAACAAATACATTTGACATCTCTAAACCATCACATCACTTAATCCTACTTTAACTTCATCAATTGGATATAAATCGAGAGATAACAAAACTATTGTTATATCTTTTAAATGTCCCTTATTATCTATTTTTCATATTTGGGTGGCCGACCAACATGACCATGACCAATGTGTATAATACATTTTGGTCCAAAACTGACCTAACCATCATCATCTAGAAATGTATACTTTTATATGGATTTACTTATTGGTTACTGAGTTAGAGAGCATAAAATATTTCAGAAAATGAGGGGTTAAAAAATTGTGCCCTTAATATTAAATTTATCAAACAACAGAAATTAGAAGCGCAAAATAAATAGTGATTAAAGCTTTTCAAAATCAATTTGCCCACAGTTCCGATGAAGGAATCACACAAAGAAATCAGACGTATTCTCATTCTTTTGATATTATTCAAAACTCAAGTCATTGGTAAAATCTGGGAAATCGTAGTTTCCCGCTTTCCTTTTTCATTTTGATCACAGCAGTTATGTTTGCTGTATGTTGTACATAGTTATATTCTTGATGAAAAATCTTTGCAATTATCAATTTAAAATGTGTAAAATAAATTATGATACAGTTTGATAGTATATAATCTATGTAAAATCTGTATATGTGCATTTCAAAGTTTTTTTTTGAATTTCTATGTTTATTTATTTATTATTAACTTTTTGATTGAAAATATTGTTGTTGTAAATTGTAGAAAAAACTTTTATATTTGTGTATTTATTGTTACAAATGTTAAATGTTTTATTATGACATTGTGGGTCCAATTAGAACAATACTCTAAAAGACTTTTTTTTTATTTTAAAGGAGAGATTCCATCTTAAAGTATTCAATTTGATAAAATTCATAGCTGTAAATAGCTTTCAAAAAGAAGAAAAATACATTTGACAACTCCATACAATCACATCACTTAATATTACTTAATATAAATTGGATATAAAGCGAGAGATAACAAAACTATTGTTATATCTTTTAAATGTCCCTTATTATCTATTTTTCATATTTGAATGGCTTACCAATGTGTTTCTGTTAAAATAGTTCCACTCCTTAACCATCCAGCTTTAGAGTGTTGTTAATTGGTGCACCTATTATGTGTAGTTATTGCACACAATGTTCTTATCAATTAAATGGTACCATACATTTTGTAGTTAGTATTCAATGGGCGGCAGGTGCACTAGGTTAGAAATATGGCCATATGAGAAAAAGAGTTAAAAGTGTTAATTAAAACTTTCTAAAAAGGTCATAACTTAGATGGTTAAAATACGATGATTTTTCAAATCAAGGGGGTGGTGTTACTCTACTTCAACATATGAGGGAGTTGTCACCACAGATCGAAGTATATTGAGTATATACGTGGTGAATTATTATGTATGTTAGCCACATGTTTTTTATCATGGCAATAAAGTTTACTTTCCTGAAAAGTATCTCAATATGATACAAGATGTACATGATTAATGATAGTCTGTTTTGTGACACAATAACATAAATACATTATTTTTTTTAATGTAGTAATCAAAATCTGACTTGTTTACTACATTAAAAAAATCGAATAAAGATAACAATTATATCAAAGAGTTGTCGTTGTTTTTCACTCGGGATTTGTATCAAATTGTTAAACAAGACTAATAATATGTTTTAAATGAAACATTCAGTTTGAATGGGGCAAGAAAATAAACATTATAAAGTGTAGAAGCTTATCTGTACAATGGGTCATATGCATAAAAAATAGTTAATGCTTTTTACTTGATATTTTGAGTATAAACTGCTGTTTGTATGCATAAAATGCAGTAGACACTTTTACTGCAAACTTTTTACTAGTAGGATTTACTCTTCTAAATTTTACTTGATAAGAAGGAAATACTACCACTCATATGCATAAGACCAAGTCATTACTAGACTTCTCATAGTAAATGCTTGAAAAATCCAAGGTAGCTTCAGAGCTACCTAGACTGTTTACTTGACCAAAAGTTAAGTTTTGTAATGGTTAAATTTGCCATATTTATGAAGTTCCTCAGAAAGCTGCGATCTATAAGATTCGTATAATTCATAAATATCACAAATATCTATTGAAATAAAGGAGTGGTGATGATAAACGTGAGATGTATATCGTCACCACTTCTTAGACTGTCTTAGTAAATGCTTAAACATTCCACCATTAACTTGACCAAAAGTTTAGTATTATAATGGTATACTTTTGCATTTTTATAAATTTCCCAGGAAAGTAGAGTCTTTAAGATTGAGATAATTCATACACACCACAAAATAGTGATCAAAATAAAAATAATGCGAGTGGTGACCATAGACATATGGCATGCTTATTGCATTAAGTGAAAGATAGAGGTGTTTATTGTTTCACATCTAAACACAAGAATATATATTATATAACTGACAAATTGGGGTACCCCCTGGCTTCAAGCCAGAGTTCTTATCTGGTGTAAAGACGTGATTGAGTTGCATGGATGATTTTTTAATGGGCTAAACTTTAAATTGAGCACTGATTAATCCAGTTGAAAGGATTTCTTCGCTTGTAACTTGATTACAAATATACAACGTAAGTAAAGGCGCTGAAAAAGTTATGCGATTTGTCAAATTGAACAAATGATAGTAGAAAAGTATATGAAGCAAATGCTATCAAATACCAGTATTTCCTTTGTAGTAAAAGGAAATTGTCATGCATACCAAATCGAGATTTTACTTATACTTTGAATATTACTTTGGAAGTAACTACTTATACTTTATACTTTAACTTGAAGCAAATACTCCCTTTTTATGCATACGACCCAATATCTAAATGATAAACTAACATTTGATGTAAAAAGCATCAGTTATTCTAGTGCACTAACCACATTAATTTATTTATAAAAATCGTTTACTAGCTGTAATTATGTACTGTAGTGTGTTTAGTGAGAGCAAAATCAAACTACTTATTTGACAATTGGCTTGTAAAACACACTGATATTTATGTCGTGTATGAATTGAGCACAAAATTCTGTAATTAACCATACGGCTGTATGAATTTTTTTTATTCTTATTTTATTTTATTACACTTTAGAGGAATGATCCTCAAGGGTATACCCAACA
>JXSR01S036175.1:7945-19755 GCA_000969725.1 Ophiothrix spiculata | reverse complement strand
ACTTAGTATAGGGAGAATTCGTAAAATGATAAAAGTACTTCCCGATAAAAGATAATTTCTTCTACCCGGTCTTACTAAGTTTGCCTGCAAACTAGGTACTTAGTACAAAAGTGTTAACGGGGATGTATGATTCATATGGGACAGATTATCAGAAAGACTAACCTAGGGACCGTTCACAAACACTTGTAGGGGGGGCCTTGATCGTAAAACACGATCCGATACACTGCGATTGATAATCTTGTTCAGCGGATCGTGCGGGGAACTATACTAATTCTGTAGAGCATGTACTGTATGACAGAAACAAAAGATCTATTGACCCATAATATCAACCTGATATCAACTTCGCCAACTTGTCCTTGAATGTTACTCCATTGCTTTGAAGGGGTGATTTTAATTTGGTCTGCCTTGTGGCGCCTGCTTTTAATCCCTGGCTGGAATAATAAAACACCTACAAAATAATGGTATCGCCAAACAACGTCACATATCCATTAATGAAATCCCATGATGCAATCTGCAACGTGACAATATTTTGTTGACATCGTTTGATCACCGGGAACGCATTTTAGGGAAGAAAAATCACATTCAGATATCACCTTTAGTGGAAATAAATGACCAAAGTGAATAGCAAGTTTGTTTGATATAAGTTCTAAATATGAAGTAATCAAGCCAATTTGTTTGGAGTCATATTGTCACATGTAGCCATAAGGTGCGTTACAAATTCCGGAACGCTAGCCCTAATTTAAGGTATAGGCTTCCGAATTCGGCATCAGTGCCTCATATAGTGTATGAGGCACGAGTTCAGTGCAAGGGGGGCCTGATGCAAAAAAAATATATCGCAGAAAATTTTCGTGGCCCCCCTTTTCCACCTCAAAAAATTTAAGGGACCCCTTTTTGCGACAAAAATTAGTGGTCAACCCCATAGAAAAGCATGTAAACTCAATTTTTACTGGAAAATTTGTGGTAATTTTTTTCAGGGCCCACCCCCCTTACAAGGGTGAAAAATGCCCCCCCCCCCTCCTTTGGCATCAGGCCCCCCCCCCCCTTACAATTGTTTGAGAACGTCCCCTACTTTTGCGATACAAAATCAGCCATAACTTGACTTACGACTCTACGAACTGATGAAATTTACCGATTTTGGTGTCATTTTCTTTGTTTAATATGATGAGATCCTCTTTCCAATATATTAAAAGTTGATTTCATGAACTTTGTCTTTGAATGTGAATCTAAAGCTAGTAATTTTTTTCTATTTAATTTTACAAGACTTGCGTGGTCTGTCCAGATTATCTACACAAATTTTTTTCATAGGCCTATTAGGCTACTAATTACAATATTGCTTTAGGTGTAATTTCAAGGTGTTTTAGAAATTTAGTTCATTGATTTTGTAAATTTCTGAGTTTACACCACGAAGTTTAAAGAATCCCTGGTTGCACAAATTAATCGACAGACTGATTTTTAAAAAAACTTTTTTTTTGTAATTTTCCGTTATTATGCCTCAAATGTCAAAATAAGAATTGTTACATCTCAAAATAAGGACAACTTAATCTTCAAATAATATTTTTCTCTATTGACATTTAATTATCAAATAATCAAGTCTTTTTTATTTTTAAAAACAGCTTAAATACCACAACGTAATTTTGGGCATAGAAAGTTCATCCAAACTTAGACTCAGTCCATCAGTCTTACAAAAACTGCACACATGCTAACACTGTCTTGTTTTTGACGACTGATTCTCATTGTTTGAAAAAAGAAGAGCACTTTTTATTAGCTTTTATTGATGACATCTTACTTATAAACAAATACAAGCATAATTTTTATTTATAATGACATCTGAACAATGAATAATAAATACCCGTACAGTTTGTTTATTTCTTCAGTCTGCGTCATGTTTTGCGTGCAAGAGTGCTAACTTAACTTATGCGTCGCGCACATAGTGCCTAAGACACGCTTGTTATTGTACGCGCAATGCTTAGGTCAAACGGCAACTGTAAACCTCTTTTTGATACACCCTGTATAGGTTCACCATGGAAGGACACACTGTTGTGAAGTCTGTTGTCAAGGCTGCCGACCTTTATGGAAGTGATGCATCTCAGGACAACCTTATTCATCTCAAGAGACAATTAGATGTGAGTAGAAATAATGTTAAAATCAAAAGCAGCAATTACACTCTCCTCATGTTTAAAGAAGCTAGCCTAGATTCCATAGAATTGCTCTTTTAAAGCTTAAAAATTTATGCAATAAAGAGATAATAAGGAAAAAAAATCATATAGAAATGGTAAAATTTGAGAGTATTGAGCTTTGTTGTCAAATTTCATAAGTACCATACTTCTAATTCTTGAACTTATATTTTGCAAATTGTTAACCAGCTCAAAGATCAGTCAAATTTACTCATTTGACACAATTGGCTATTCAGAGCTCTTGAAAGATTTCAAATTGTAATTATTTTGTTTCACAGACTTTAAAACAAGGCACTGTACAATGTAGCATCACAAAATTGTTTTGAACTCTTTCAAAAATTGTAGAATTGTACAAAATGTGTAACTTCATACACCTCAGTCTTTTAAAGCTTTTAAAGGTCCCATGAAATAAAATTTCAAGTTAGTTTTAAAATAAAGTTTTGTGGTCACTGAATACAAAACAATATAGTTCATTATTATGGGGGCTTTGTTTTAAGAAAAACAAGTAATAATGATGCAACTTGTGACAAGTCTAGCAGGAGGGACAGAAACACGTTCAATATTAAGCACCACTTTCTACGTCAGTCACCTGTCAGTCACCACTTTTTACGTCATACGCAGCGATTGTTCAGAGTATTGGTCTATCAGTGTATCAGTGAATAGAATGAATAGAAAATTCAAGGTGACTGGTTTGAATCTATTTATATTATACTTACTGAACAGATTGATAAATCAATATCTCCACTAATGGTCCGATTCGCTGTGTGTTCTTTTAACGGGCCCTGTTTTTTGCAATGGAATGTCCCATAGAGACTTGTATCAGGATTATCCTCCTATTTCGTAGGCCCTTTAAGCTTTAAAAGACTGTTGTGTAAAAACTTATATGCACAATGCAAATGAAACAGTTAGCTTGTGGACATTAAATTATCGAGCTCAAATTTCTATGTGCTTCTGTTGTATGCATTTCCATTGTGCATTTGTGTCAAATAGGCCTATAAATAACAGCTTTATTCAAAACCCTATTTTTCCTCATACATTATGCAGGTTCTTATTGGACTTACATCACATGGCAAGTCTGTCAAGTTTTTCTCCCCTAAGGAGATGGTAGCTACAGAATGCTTGTCATTTATGTTAGAGTTTCTGAATGACCCCAGCACACCTGTAGATTTGGCTTCAAAGACCATGGTTCTACTATTTAACTTGGGTAAGTTGATTGATTGGAATTAAGGTAAGAATTCATGCCAAATATGACTGTAATCGCAGAAATTCAATATTTGTTTCTTTGTAATCATGCAACAATTAATGGAGCATTTCTAAAGTCCACTGCAACACTATTGATTCAATTTTTTCCTGTGCTAGTAAGTTGTGCGCATTAATATCTAAAGATTGCATATCGGTACATGTAGGCGCTGACTCGTCGAGCAATATTGTAGTGACTGTGATGAAATTGATTGATTGAATGCACCAATAATCTCAAATGGGAAAATTAATTGTTGATTTTTTGGATCAATAGTAGTATGTTCAGTCTCTATAACAGACTATGATCCTACTATCTCATCCAAGGAAAATTCATTATTTGCTGATTGTCTCAGATGATGAGTAAATTCCAGGATCACAAGCTATTTTTCCAGTTGTTTGCAGACTTGAAGCTGTGAGAATTGTTTCTCTTCCAAGGAACTATTGTAGTGAAATGTGGATTATGAAATATAAAGTGAATAATCTTTCAACTTTGGAACGGAATTTTCAATTTCAGTGTGACTTGTTATTTCAAATGGGGTTGTTATCAGTACACTATATTTTTTCCCTTTTAATACTTTTCCTTGTAGCTGTTGATCATGAAATTTGCCAGACATTACAAACCACTTACAACCTTCCAGCAACACTAGCCGCATGCCTACAGGCCTACACCAATGGACAGAGTCGAAATGTACCACAGTTAACATTACAGGTTGGTATATAAAACAACAGTTTTTACTATTTTGATTAGATTTATGCATTACAATTCCAGTACTCACATATTGATGTTTTGTCTTCTGCCGGAAGACTCCCTCGGACCTCAAATCTGTAACAACGTAGGCACAGATCTGAGGAAGTCTTCCGGCAGAAGACAAAATCATCAAAAAATTACTGGAATTGCAATTGTAAATCTAATCAAAATATGATTTTCAATAATCCTGATGAACCCATTTCAAAATTAAACGGTATACTGAATTAGGTCTCACTGACTATTATTATCCTGCTATGCATTACCCATATGTATGATTTCAACTGTTCACTGTTAAAGCAATACTATAAAGTGTTAAAAATAAAGCGCCCCCTGTCCCCCATGACTTTTGTTGATTTTTTTGGCTTATTGGGTTTGTTTTGGGTAGATATAGATACCCTCCAAACGATTTGACGCAAAGATGCTTACTTTTTCTGTAATTGCCATTTGCTGAATTAAATTTGGAATCTTGAATTTATTTCAACATGTATTAGTATAGGAGAGCATGCATGTCCTTTTTCTTCATTTTTCAGTGGCAAAACAATTTTTTGACAAAATACACTTGAAAACGCTTTTAGATAGTCACATTCCTTCATTTACATACATACATACATATAGCACTTATAATGCGCCTTATCAAAAATATTCAAAGCGCATGACAATATAACTTACAAAATAAGAACAAATACAATCTTAAACTACAGGTAATAACAAAAAGGCATCATCTAAACCAGAAAGTCAATCATGAGGAAACAAATGAGATTTAAGGGGCCTGTTAACCCGGCCGTTTGTTCGGTAGCAGAATTTAGTTTTTCTGCATTTTCTGATACTTCAGCATGTTACCTTTTATTACAGACAATAAAATACTACAAAACAAAAGTTTTAAACTTGTTTATAGGTAAAATTAAAAGATCATTTTGACATTTTACAGTAAAATAAACACGTGGCTGTTGGCGGGAAATTACGGGCATAACTACGCGTCCTATATTTTGCGTTTAGGTTGCGTGTTTTGATGTGCGTGACTTTTTGCGCGGTAACAAGTACTGCGTGCGCGGGTGAACGCGTTGCGTTATGTTCTTGCATGAGCACATTTTGTTAAAATCCCGCAATAAACTTGTCAATATTGTAAACAAAGACCAAATAATTGAACATTGGTATTTTAGATTTCTTTCAATATTTACAAAATACGGAGCTTAAATTCGGATCTGAAAGTTGAGTACAATACTTACCAATAATATCAATTACATAATAAGTTTTATTGTCCGATGCCCAAAGTTTAGACCTCAAAATTCATGGATTTTAGGTCAAAATGTGCGATTTCTTCATTAAACATGGGATGTCTCCATATCAGTTTTGATGAAAAAACATCATTTTTACGGGAAACGTAACTAAAAAATCTAAAAAGTACGAGGAAATATTTTTCAACCATTATGTACAGTATATCAAAATCTAGGATCGCGTTTCTCATTTTTCAATTTAAGGTCCTAAAATCAAAGATATTCATTAATTTCTATCAAAATTGATGCAGATAAATGTCGGAAACGGCACATTTAACATGGTTTTTATTATATTTCGAAAAATTCGGCTTTATTTAAAAAAGTAAAAAATGCGATCCTAGATAATTGTGTGCAGTTTCCAAAAATATATAAGTGATAAAATGGCAGTAACAATTTTTTTAGTTACCTTTCCCGTTTCAAGTGTAGGCAAAATCACTGCTTTTTGCTATTTTTTACCAAATATGGTCATATTTGAACCAAACCAATAGCATAAACAGATTCCTTGTCAAATTTCCTTTCTAGAAATGTATACTTTTTTATATTGTAACTTAATATTTTTAGACTTATAAGCCAAAAAAGAAAGTAAAAAAAAAAGCCTTAACAGGCCCCTTAAGAAGAGACTTGAAACCAGTGAGCGTGGATTTTATGATGTTTTTACTATAAATCATTTTTGATTAAAATCTTATAGTATTGCTTTAAATAGGGACCAGTTGTGGGCTTCAATTCATCTAAGCATGTGTGCACAACAGTTATTGGTGAGTGAGGGGAGAGCACCACAGTATTTATTAGCTGGTCCATTGCAAGTATGGTGATCAAGTTTCATGTTGTTGCAGTTGGAAAGACAAGTAAAGAGCCTCCCATTTCTTTATTCTTGATTTCTCTTTATCTGTTTTTTAGTGACTTCCTGTTAGATTTTTTATGGGAACCCCCTCCCCCCTTCCTTTACCTACAAGTATGCCTCAGGTTTATATCCCCTACATGTGTAAAGTGAGTACTTACCCCAGGACTTGACGGAGATTAAGTTTCATAAATCCTCAGTCAACGGTAAAATTTTAAGCACACCACCAACGTCCACCCACATATTTTATACTATTAAAAGTAATACCTAAATGTATACATTTACAACCTATCTACCTAATTTGGTGATGACTATTTATTATGTCAATGATTTTCCTTTCTCTGTTTATCAGTGTTTACAGTTACTCCAAAAAGTCACCTACAGCTACAAGATCATTTATCCCAACAGTTATGCAGAGGATTTAGTACGTTTCCTTGTCACGCAAATGTAAGTAATTGGAAAATAATCACAAGGGCATGTTTTTGCTCATCGTTTGTGGTGTCTTTCATTTTCAATGTTTGTCCTAGATATTTGTATTCTTCAAATCTTTTTAGTGTTCAACCCTCTATTCTGATTTCTTCCTGAGTGTTAAAGTTTGACATGTATTTAGTTTTGTCTTTGTGCATAGTTTAACTAATCAATTTGCTTTCCTTGTTTAAGCTTGCAATCTGGTTTCCATATCTGTGATCGATGTTGAAATTAATTCTCCATCATCAGCAACATGTAGCCTCAGATTGAGGTTTATGACAGGCTTTTGATGGTAAAAGCATAGGCCTGAGTTTATAAAAAATGGTTTTAGACGAAGTGGATATTAAACGAAATTGGATTTGACCAAGTGGCAATAGACTATATCTTTCTGTGTCAGCAATAGAAACCTTATGTTCTTCAGTCACAAAGGAAGATATTTTCCACCATTGCTACCATTACATGTTCCTTGTCTTAAACTTATGTACCACTGATTTTGACATTTCACTGGTAATAAATCATCCAATATTTAGCCCACCCACTACTATGTGGTCTACTTCGAGGGTTGTGAAGGACACAATGATACCCTCAAGGCAAAATCGAGTACAAAAATAGTACAACATTCCTAAGGTGCACATTTGGAACATCATTTAAGTACAATACAAATTTGTACTATATTTGTACTAAAACTGTACTATAATTGTGTTCCAAATGTGCACCTTAGGAATGTTGTACCATTTTTGTACTTGATTTTGTCCAGGGCATATTACTGTCATTCAAGGAATGAAAAATTGTAACTTAATTGGTTGTGGACTAAATATTGGATGATTTATTACCGGTGAAATGTCAAAATCAATGGTACAAAAGTTTAAGGCAAGTAACGTGTAATGCAATGAAGAGGAGGAAATATTTGTGTTATACATGACAAAAATATTTCTGCCATATTTGATGTCTAAGAAATTCGGAAGAAATAAATGTTGAGAGCTGGACAGAATCCTATACCAATCCAAAAGTTCCTATGAGTTGCTGAGATGATTTCATTTAGTCCATAAGAACGTTTTCATCATTTGATCCATGGTATTTTTTATTTTTTTTACCTGATGGCAGATATTGAGGTTTTGATCTTGTCAGGGGTGTGAGAGTTCAGCTTTTATATTAAAAAGCTGATTTCAGCTTTTTTAAAGCTTTCAAAAGAGTCCTAATTTGAGCTTTTTCTTTCATTTTCAGCCTGTTGTGGGCATTTTGTCACTATTTTCAGCTTTTTTCAGCTCTTTTTTATTACATGACTCTCACACCCCTGTCTTGTTTATCCCAATCATATGACTAGAATATCATTGTGTGTTATATATTGTAGGAGCTCTGCTGATACTTGTGATAAGTAGGGAAGTTCAGTCTTTACACAAGTTTAATATTGTTTTTTTTTTCTCTCTCTCTTTCAGACTTGGTTCTGATTCAGAAATGAGGTTACCATGTTTAGGACTGCTTGCTAATCTCTGCAGAAACAACATAGCCATGCAAGCACACATCAAAGCATTAGTGAGTATTTATTTATTTAATTTATTTGGTGGTTTAAGATATCTCGATTTTTAAGCAAATACAGATATTTCTTAATATTTGCATCTTTCTCTTTCTCCCCAAAAATTTGAACCAAAATTGTAATTAATAATGATAATAATAATAATAATAATAATAATAATAATGGCATTTAGTACATGAGATATTCAGCATCTTTTTCCATGTGAAATTTAAATCCTACAAAACATAACGTTCAAAATAATGGACGATTGGGCAGAAATGTTAGCATGGTTAATATAACTGAAACTTCTCAATTAAAAAAAATTGTTTTAAAACCACATGTTCCTAACCAACAAAACTAAACAATACTAAGCAACATACTACATCTGCTCCCAATGACATGGCTGTGTGACTTGACATCAAGATCAGGATGCTATATCATACAAAAACAAGGGTCACAAATGTTACCACAATGTTATATATCCAGGCCTTGAATTGAATGAGACTTGTAGCTAGCAACCATTGAAGAACACTCAAGCACATTCAAATTCAGGGGCATTATTATGTAACATGTTGGTAGTGTTTGTGTCATATTTGCCATGGTATGACCCACAACATGGTTGTTGATGATGCTCATTTTGGGGTCGTAATATCTTTGGTTGGCGAGTTATGATGCTCATTTTGGGGTCGTAATATCTTTGGTTGGCGATTTATGAAGAAAAAACAATGGGTTGAGATATGTCAATAATTTACTTGGACCTGGACATCAGAAATTCTTAATATCGCACAACCCTATATTTGTTGTATACATTTTAATTTATCATGAATATTGTGGATAATGATGGTGAGATTTTGACCTTGTTCTGATCTCATAAATGCCAGTCCAAGAGTCATGCGCTAAATTAATTTTTTTGCTCTGCTTCAGGATAATGTGAAAGAAATCTACAAGAAATTAATCCAGAGTTTATCCGACAGCCACCAGACAGTGATCGTCTTCTCATTATCAATCTTATCAAGTCTGTGTCTCAATGAAGCACTTGGAGAAAAGGTAAGGTGTAGTCCTCAAAAGTGCCAGGGCCTATTTTTTTATTAACCTCATATATAGATTCCTGTCCTATTATTGGTTGAAAGTGAGGGCTTGGATTTAACTGGCCCTATAAATTTACTATGCCTGGGGCATATTTTTCACTAGGCCCACTTAGTGAAAATATGTATTTTGCGCCGTGTAACTTGAGCTTCATGCACGCTACTATAAGTATACATTGTCATCATGGTGTGTAAGTGCGTAAGCTAGTTATATTGCATGTACAATACGGCGAAGTCAGCATTGAAAGGGAAAAGATATATCGTAAATTATCATCGGGCATTGTAAGTGCTAAAATGGTTCTTTTACCCAACCAGATGACAAAAATCTATATATTCGGTATATAAAACGAATATTGACTACTTTTTGTTCAGGGTAGGGTTAAAATGATTTTCCCTCGGTGATCTCAAAACCATGAAGATCACTACAGAAGCAATGCAGCTCCTCTATTTTCAAAACATATTAATATTTTAACTGTAACAGATGCAAATACTCTTGAACTTGAAGTTTTTATGTTTAAAAACCACATTAGTAATTTACCCGTAGTGTTCCATGAATATTTCAATAAGTGTTCTGATATACATAATATCAAACAAGACATCCAAATGATCTTAACATTGCATTAATAAAAAATAATTTTCCGATAAAGCCATCCATACAAGTTGCCTCTCCTTTGGAATTCATTATCATGTGAAATAAAAAAATGCAAAATACTTAAGCAAAATATTATTCAAAATTATAAGTAAAATTTTGAGCATGTCCCTGTCTTTGTCTTAAGTTTGAGCTGTGCTTCAAGTGTTTCTTTAATACCAATGTCTGTAACTTTATTGTTGTATTCTAGGTATGGAAATTCAACAGGCCTTAATTGCCCTTCGGGTCCTTTCCTCCATAAGTTTGTTTTGCTTTTTGCTCATTTTTGTTTTTGTTATTTTGATGTATTTTTATAGAAATAAAGAATCTGAATCTGAAGAGAGAAACAGTCATGAATTCCCTGCTCACTCCATGTGTTTGAAAAAAATAGAGTGGTTATCTTGTAATCAATATGGTCAACAAGTAAATTTGATAAATTGTTGTCTTGTTATTGTGAATTTGGAGGAATCGTCCTTTTTTAGCATCTACATTTCCAAGAAACATGTTTCCTCAATACAGTTTAATTTTCTGGCTCGCAATGTTAAGATTTATTCATACACTCTGTGTTAACTATGCATTGAAAATTTGAAATCGTCAATCTATACTCTGTAAATCTTGAAGCAGCCGATTAACGCACGTAAACCACTATGACCATAAGGGAATGTAAATTAGTCTGTATTTCTTGAATCATAACACCGTACCAAATCTTGCTGAATATACAAATTGAGTTATGTTCAATGTGTTTCCATGTGTTAACAACAGAATTAGCCCCAAATGATACCAAAATCATGAAGAATTAATGAAAAAAGAAATATTAATGCGCAGTGATTTGATCTTAATCAATACTTATCAATCATTACTAGTCTCTTACAAAATACAAATCCACCATTCATAATGTTGTAAAATAGAAGGGATATGCTGTGGATCTCGTAACAGGGTCTAATTGCTTGTTGCATACTTCAAGGTTTATAGAGATTAATTCGACAGTTGCTAACTTTTAAACATGTGATGGAATTCATAGTGCATACTGTCTGCATGGTTTACCATCAATAAATATTCTGCATTTGCCTTTGTTTTACATAAAATTTTGGAAAAGTGTAGAGATTAAACTTTGAACTGGCTGATCAATCAATCAAATAAGCAAAATAATTGTCTGTGTTCATAGGCAAGTGAGCAACATGTTATTGATTCAAGATATTTTTTATCTTATAGAAATATTAAGAAAATGTTTATCGTTTATTATATGACACATAATCACTGTACTTGTTTACTTTTCTCACATGTGTAGCTTTTTAATGCCAAAAACATCAACCAAACTTTTGAGCTTATCTTCAACATTTTAGTTAAAAGTGATGGGATTGTTACAAGGCGATATGCTGTTGACTTGGTTGTAGATATACTCAAGAACCAGCACATAAGACAGTCTATGATATTGTAAGTAAATTGGTAAATTGTATTCAGTAGATATAGTCTCCTATTTCAGCATGCATATAATTTACATTTAACAAATTGTGACCTGCCATATTGAAAGGTACCTTAAGGTCGGAATAGTAAATTGTGAGATATGGGCCATTGAAGCTGAGCATAGTCAAAAATCACGTCCAAGGTCGAATTTCTAATTTCAACAGAAATGTTACCTTTGAAGTGTATTATATCATATTAATAACCTGCGTAATAGCGCGATCCAATCAGATGAGATTATTCTCTTGTTTACGCGAACAGCTGCGCGGTCATTATCACGTAACAATGACTTCTGTTAATGACTCCTGCGTGTGACGTATTATGCAAATATTGCGTATAGTGGCCCCTGAACATGGCCTTTCAAGCACGGCGGTAAAGTCAA
>JXSR01S036169.1:96995-110619 GCA_000969725.1 Ophiothrix spiculata | reverse complement strand
ATTTATCAACATCCAAAGGGGTATATACAATACTAAAAAACATAAAGACCGACGTTTCGAAAAGATAAAACTGTTCTTTAACAAGGAAGATAAAAACACAAGACAACCTAACAACAGTAGGAAAGCAAATGCTTTGCCGTAAAATTACGCAATTTAATTTTAACAGTGTAGACTAATTATCATGACTTTATTTGACCTGCCCGATATGATCTTTCTTGTACTTCTAACAAGTTTCCATTGATTAAAAAAATTACGTCACAACCGAATCTGACTGATAAATGATCACGAACTATTGTTTAAGAAAATAACACAAGTTGTTTACAACGTTGTTTAAAATATAATTTACTTGATCTTGGCATCTGAAATTTGTTTTGTGCGGTTAACGCGGTTTAACTTTTAGGTTGTTTCTTGTTTACTTTTAAGAGACAAAAGAAAGCATGCGACTTTGGGAACTTGATGCTTTCATAAAAATACATAAGAAATAGAAAATTGGTATACCAATTAATTTTACTTTTTATGCCATATATCTCCTAAACTATAATAAATTTGGAAGTTCATAAAATAAGGTGAATTTTTGAATTTATAACCAAAAAATATGAACTTTAATTCAGCAACAACTTGAAGGTAATACTTCTGGATGAGCCCTAGTCCTGGGGATGAGAATATGATCGGATCCTACATACCGCTGTTTGCGAATAAACTATAGCCGTATATTGCCAAAGGCACATTATTGGTGGCGCTATTTCTATAATTCAAGTTTCCATTTTTAAAGAAACTAGTATGAACCTTAGTTTTGACATTTACCACATGGATAAAGGTAAAGGAGACCAAATACAAATTTTATTCTTGTTAAATTTACACACTTACAGGAGCATGGTCCGATTGCTTCAACTTTTTTTCAAACTTTTTGAGATTTTGGTATAATATTGCTCATATTTTTCTCATAACCCCTGTGAAATTTCACGGCTGAGTTATGTTCCGTTTGGAGATATGTATGAAAATGTATCTAATTATGGTAATTAATTTTATACAGTAACGTATAGGCGGCTTTGAAATACAAAAATGCACATAAAATCAAATATCAGCTGAAATTTGAAACGTAGACTTCTTTAGTGGTAATCTTTCATATGACATTGAAAACTAAATTTTGAAAAATCGGACCAAGCTTCTTTAATATTTAATTTATGCAATATGAATATAATTAATTTCAAAAAATGAACAGCGCCACCAATAATGTTTTCGCCATTTAAAGGGGTTTCTGTAAGTAAAATCAATAGTCAAGGCTTAAATATTTTCTATAGACTCTAGTCTTGATGCATACCAAAATTTTTATGTCTATAGTGAGTAGGTAAAACCTATGAAATACCGGTGTCACGATATTCTTTAGGAACAGTATAGCCTTAAGGGCCCTGTCAACTTTTTTGTTCAGAAATAGTTTTTGCTCTTTAACTCAGCTACAAATAATTAAATCCATATAAAATGTGAAATTTTGGCCAAAAGGTCCAAAAAAGGTCAAAAAATCATGTTTTGGCCCCAAAATTTACGGGAAAACAATATCTATTCAAATTTTTGATTATTTTCTTCATTTTTGAAATATTGCGAAAATAGGTCAAAATCCCACTGCTGCCATCAAAAATTGTGGCAGCAGTGGGATTGTTGACATTTTCGGACCAATTTTTGACAATATCTCAAAAACTAAGAAAACAAAAATCAAAAAATTTAAAAAAGCGTTCCTAGATATTGCTTTCTAGATTCTAAAAAGTAAAATGGTTCGAAATTTAGTTCGCTTTCCCGTAAAATTTTGGGCCAAAAACACGATTTTTGGACCTAGGGCCAAATTCACACATTTTGGTCCAAAAATTACGTCACCATCATGTTCAGAATGCAAACCCGCTTCTAGAAATAGGCCTATATACTTTTATTTGGATTTAATCATCCGTTGCTGAGTTACAGAGCATAAAACATTTCTGAAAACGAAGGGTTGACAGGGCCCTTAAAAAGTATTTGAAGAGTTAAGGTGGCTTAGCGCAGATAAAAATTCCTTTATTTATTTTTTGATATATGGTGTTTTCATATCTGCTGTTCACATTTCTGAAATACAAAAGAAAAAAGGGAGGGGGTCACCGACTTAGTTTTTTAGAAATATCCATTTAAAAAACACTATATGTTTTGCCATCTTTTACCATTGACTTCTATTGTAAAATCAAAATAAATGAGACAAAAACACTTAAAACACATAATTAAAAGGCGGCTCTATTTTTCTCTCTTTTTCACATATGTTTTCGTCCTTATAGTTCTTTAAAAAACCGTAATAACAAAATATGGTCACCAACTTACTTTTGAGATACTAAGCGCAATGACTATATCTTAAACACTGTGCTTATCTGATGGATGATAGAGGACAATCGACTTAAGACAACCGATATCCTTGAAAGTAAATCTATTAAAATCACACTTCCTTTCCGACTTCCTCTCTGGAAAGTAGATCCGTTGATGATTAGAAAACAGGAAAATCTTTTGATCTTCCTTTAATCTCAGTCACAGTTTTCCTGAACATTACACAATCAATGTGCGCATGCGCATAACCATGTATACCTTGGCTTATCAATTTGTGTTCTGATCAATACGGAAACACATCAACTTTGAAGGCCATTTAAGAAACTTCAACAGACAATTTCACTCAGATTATAAATATATTTTAGACTGGAATAACTATAAAGATTTTTTTCGAGTTAAATTGCTCTTTTTGCAGCCTGCAATGGAGCAGCAACGAGTACAAGCAGAAGTGGTTAGTAAAAATGAGGAACCATTGAAGAAACTATCTCCAAGGCAACAAAATGACGAAGAGAGATGGAACATGCTGGCAACCATGATTGCTGATGGTGCAACCAGATTAGGTAAGGGACCGTTCACAAACACTTGTGGGGGGGGGGGGGGGCGATGCAAAAAAATATCGCATAAAATTTTCGGGGCCATCTTTTCGACCTCAACAAATTCAAGGGCCCCTTTTTTGCAACAAACATTGGTGGTCAACCCCATAGAAAAGCATGTAAACTAAATTTTTACCGGAAAATGTGGGGTAATTTTTTTTCAAGGCCCCCTGCCGAGGGTGAAAAATTTTAAGGGCCCCCCTTTTACATCATCCTTACCCCACAAGTGTTTGTAAAGTCTAATAGTCAAATTTTTGTGAGTGGTGGCGCCACAGGGGAAAGCACCACCTTAAGAATTTCCAGTCCGATGTAATTAATCATTTATCAATAATAATTAACTGCTTACAAATTGAATATTTAAAGATGGAAACTATTTTTTAAATACTAACATATTATTATTTGTCAATATTTCTCACACACTTTTAGCACTTTTTCCCCGAAATGTAAAAAATCGTGATTTTGTATGATTCATTTTTAATTGTTTTTTTGACTAATAAATGTTTTCATTTATTAACTCTCTTGAAATGCTTCATAATACATTTTGCAAGGTAATAGAGTATATATCTCTAAATGCAAAAGAGTGAAAATTCACTCTGTCCTTGGAGTGAAAGTAATTTCACTCTTTTGAGAGTGAATTTCACTCTTTTGAGAGTGAATTTCACTCTTTTGAGAGTGAAATTCACTCTAAAATAAGAGTGAAAATCTCACAAATTCACTCTTTTTGGAGTGAAATTTTCACTCTTTTTACAGAGTGGTCCCTGTAGGCACTCTTCGAAGAGTAAGTTTGTTTAAAATAAAAGGCTTAAACACAATTCACTCTTAGAAGAGTGGCTACAGGGACCACTCTGTAAAAAGAGTGAAAAAATCACTCTCAAAAGAGTGAAATTTACTCTCAAAACAGTGAAATATACTCTGAAAAGAGTGAAATTTCACTCTTATTGAGTGAAACTGCTTTCACTCCAAGAACAGAGTGAATTTTCACTCTTTTGCATTTAGAGAGTTAGGTTTTACTGAAAAAACCGAACCTACAACTCTCCTGTTTCAGATCGTTATGAGAATCCTACAAAGCCTCGTAAAAATGGCTCCATTGTGGTGGTCGGTTCGGGCATCAAGTGTTCGGCACAGTTCACATCAGAAGCCATCTCACATATCCAGAATGCTGATAAGGTGCTCTACTGTGTGGCAGATCCGGCAACTGAGGTAAGTAATACTTCATCATGGATTATTAGTCCATGTTTTCATGACCCAAAGGGGTGGGGGCCGCGGCATAGGCCTCTACTATTTACATCATGAAATTGGACCCTAAACGACGTAACAGCAAATTGCACTCCTCAATGGCATAAGATGATGTAAATCGCAGCCTAAATGAAGCTCAAGATTGCCAGTTTTGGTTCATTTCCATGAAGTAAATGCCAAATTTCTTAATGTGTTTATATATAGAATATGTACAAAACGTTGTTAAATGAACGACTTAACATCCTAAATAAATAAGTGATCCTTACCGGCAGAGGTGGCATTGAATTTATATACAACCCTAAGAAGCGCAAATAATTCTGAAAATCACCCATTTTTACCGTTGAAAACGTCGACGCCCATTGTACTCAAGTTGGTGCGTTTTTAACCAATTTCCCAGAACACACCCAATTTTCACATATTGGGCGCGTTCATTTGCGACAAAAACACCCCATAGATGTATCAAATTCTGTAAAAAATCACCCAAAAAGAGGGGGGGGGGGATAAAAAGTCTCCTTATGTTATCAAATGTTAGTGGTCAGTGAGTGACCACACTGGGACGATAAGATGAACAATTTTCGATTGTATTCTTGATTTATCGTTATCGCTAACTAGTATCATCGGCGTTTAAAAGTACAATTGAAGACTTATAATACAAGTTTATCAGAAAGAGCTTGATTTACGAAAAATGCCCATTGAAAGTTGGTCACTTCAAAACTATACATTTCACTAACAGATTTTATACTTCTACAGTTTAACCATTCCGTTTGAACAGACTAACAAAGTTGAAAATTGTTCAGTTCCACTCATTTTGTTATGTCAAGAGCGACAATAGTCTTTTTAGAAGTTGCGATTTTTATAACTTTGGAACAGCTTACCTCGTGATCTTAGGGAGATAAATGATATTAACATGTTTAAGAAAATGTTGAAGACTCATATGTATAATTTGTAATTGTTTTTTGCTCTTTTTATATGATGTTTACTTGTCTTATTTTTTTCTGCGCTTTGATCATTGGAAAGGCGCTATATAAATGAATATATGTATGTATGTATGTATGTAACTAATGAATACTGTTGCTGTAACCAATTGTCAGTCGAAACAGGCATTGGAGTTTGGGTGCCATCTTAAATTTCAAACATTTTGAATGATATTTTTTGAGAACGGATTACCATGCATAATGTAACTATGAAAGACGTTTTCCATTTGTTATTTTGAATATTTCATGATATGATGAATTTAATGCTATTTTAGCGTCGCAGTTATCCAATATTTGTGAATTTGTGCACCATGGTTTAACCATAAAAAGAAATTGCACAATGCTTTGAATGTTTTGATTTTAATGCTGCCTTTGTTACAGTTCACCAACTGTGTGACTTTTTTTATTTTATTTTGGCGGCCATTTTGGACGTCATTTTGGGCACCATCTTGAATTTGGAATTATTTAATAAAATTATTTTACAGCTGATAGTTGTTGTTGTGGCGGTCATTTTAGACGTCATTTTGGGCACCATCTTGAATTTGAAATAAGTTAATAAAATTATTTTACAGCTGAGAGTTCTGTGTAATTTTGGTTCCAGGTTAACGATAAGGAGGTAAAAATCCATAAAATGGCCAAGTACACCAATAAAAAGCACAAGAATCGAGGAAATCTTTAAAAAAAAAGCTAAATTAATTACAACATAATGAGTAATACAATTTGATTCTAACTATATGGAATTCCGCAATGGAAAGTGGCTTGTAGTGTTATCTAACATTCATATCTACCGGAATCATTTAATTCACAGTTACAAATTCAAGATGGTGCCCAAAATGAGGCCCAAATTGGTCATTATATGCTTTTAGCGCACAAAAATGATAGGATCATCATTAAGCCAACAAATATTCAAAAATATCTAAAATAATGGATGAAAATTACTCTGGTGCTTAAATCACCACTATTTTGTTCACAGTAGTAGCCTATAGTTCAAATGTTTTGTAAATGCATTTACAATGCATTTTGTAAGCTTTTGTAAAATATTTTGTTAAGTAACCTAGTACTGGTTATATTCACTGGAATGAATAAGTATAGATAATCCCCACAATACGTAACAAGTTGTATGTTGTTTGCAAGAGCGAAAGCTAAAAAGCCATGGCTACTTTGCTATTTTAGAAGATGGCCAATCCGTACTTTGATTCACATGTCTCCTTTGTGCGGTAAGATTAATTCGACTACTTCTTTTGTCAATTACAATTTTGTAAACTTTTGTAAACTAAACCCTTTTGAATTTTAATGAGATAATTTACGAAACATTTGAACAGACCCAGTGCTTCAAATTCAAGATGGCACACAAACGAGGACCAAAATGGCCACCAGGAAAGCAAGTTCTCTCATTTTAGGCCGACAATTCTGTTCATTGACAATTCTGTTCATTTTCTTAAAGACATTAGAGGTCCTCACTTGATAGTCTGTAGAATTTTTGATTGAATCATGGCCGGGAATGGAAGAAGGTTACTTATAGCTGGGACGATAAATACAGTATTTATCGTCCCAGCTTATAGGTAAAATTATAGGTTTAATTTGGCTCCCTTTGTCAATATTTTGTTGCAGGCGTACCTCCAGAAGCTGTGTCCCGACAACGCCCTTGATCTATACGTGTTCTACAACGACGACAAGAAGCGATATGACACATACGTCCAAATGGCCGAGGCGTGTCTGTTTTATGCGAGACAAGGGGCGACGGTTGTGGCGGTCTACTACGGACATCCGGGTGTGTTTGTGCTGCCTTCTCATCGGGCTATTCAAATTGCAAGAAGACAAGGTATGGAAGTTTTTTTTTTAATAACAGGGGACCTATAACCGTAATACACAGTGTGTCTCAATAACGAGATATGCGTAATTATATGCAGAAGTGAAAAATCACAATTGTGCCACTTTTACTAGGAAAGAAAGCCGTGCATGAAAATGAAGGAGAACATTGTGTCTGTCCTTGAAATTGAAAATTAACAACTGTAAAATAAGTTTATTTTGTAACATTAGATATTTAAAGTCTCCTCTTTGTATTCTTAATAAAATAAGTGTAACCAGTTAAGGCAGGATATTTTGATGACGTCATAAAATATGGTGAATTAGCAAATCTGCAAAATTACGAATTTCAGCAAATATTAAAGATTTTCGACATTTTAGGGGCAAATATGCTACACATTTGATATAATATGTGTTATTTTGAAACCAAGCTAAAATATCTCTTCAACAGACTAATTATTCACAAACATGTGTAATTGTGCATAATAAAAGGATGACACTTGCACACAAATAGATTTAAATGAGGCTAATTGTTACCCTGTACCTAGATACCCCAAGTATTTTGTGACAAAAACCTGATAATAATTAGATTTAATAATTTGGTAAAAACTTGTGTATAGATTACATTCTTTTAACCGTAGTACACCGTGGGATGACTGCAGATTCAGGTTGAGTTCTGAATTTGTAGTATAGATAAGGATGTATTCAGAGAAGTATTTGTTTGCTTTTTACAATCCACTTTAATCAAACCTATTTTCAGGCCTGCCTATTTTCAATTTAGTTCAATTCAATTCAATTTATCTCCATGTTTCTAAAATCACAATCATCCTCAAATTACACTATGTTATTAAAATACAAACGGTATTTTTTTTTATTTTGGCTTAAAAAGTTAGTTGAAGTATAAATTAAACCTTTAATTACCAAAACCTCATTAATTGGACATTTTTGTGTAATTTTTACTTGCCCGCCAAATTTAAACCATTGTTTCACACATTGTGCATGTAAATGGATGAGATTTTCACATATCTTGCCTTAATTTCGTGCTTTTTGAGTAAAATGGCAGGAAATCGAACTCTTTTTTGGTATCAAAATAAATGAAAGTTTGTCTACTTTGCATTTAAAAACATTCCAGACAAACCAAACACTCATATACCTTTCAAAATGTTGCTAGAAAGGAACCCCCTTGTTATGGGCAACTAAAAGCTTAAACTATTTAATTCACGGATAAGAAGCTGAAAAGATAATGTCACTTCTTAAAGATTTTTTATTCACTTTACTTCCATCTTTTTGCCATTTTCTAAGTTCTCTATGGCAAAATTAACCAAAAAATCTCAAAATCTGGCCAATGCAACATATTAATTATTCAAAAATTTGTTAGAATACGATGTCTGCTTTTCAAATCAGACTCTCAATTTAATGTTGCACCGGGTGAAACCTGAAAATTATTCCACTTAATAGAATCTGTTGAATCGGTAATTTTCGACTAGTTACCGCGTGTTCTGACGCTTCCTGAGCGCCTTTCTTTGTCTAGACTCGTACCCTGTCGTATCGTAATTAATAGCCTTGTGCAAAATCATTTGACCTTCTGTCACGCCTATATTTTTACACAGACTTAAAATTATGATACCATGAATACCATGCTAGGTACGAAAGCCTTCAGCTTTGAAAATTCTATCTCGTGAAAGCTATTGACCATAATCATGCAATTTCACGCATCTGTAATTATGTATAAGAATAGCCTAACAGTCAAGGGGTACAAACATTTTTTTCATTGCGAGGCGGGCTGCCAGCAAAATAATGATTGTATGATTATATTAATGGATGATATTATCTCAACAGCAACAAGGTGAGTTCTAGACACGGTGCAATGATGGAAATCATGCACTGGTACGACTAAAATATGGTTTCTAAAAATAGTCAAAGGGTTGGATGACCTATTATACCCTTTAAGTCTGCTTCAAGGTATGTAGACCTCATACGTTTGCCAAAACGGTCACAATATGAAATTTCCTTGGTTTGAATGTTTCGAAATGGAGTAGGGCAGGGAATGTCACTATTTTTGGATCCGTTGGCAAGCCTCGCGACATCATCCTAGCTCTTTGATCACCTGCGCGAAAGGTTAATCAAAGCAATACCTTTATCTCAGTATGCGCATTGACATACGATCTTTCATGGAAATATCTTATTGTGTAGAGTAAAAACTAATACCTTAATCTCATTAATCATAATTCTCCTTCTTTCCTTTCATATTTTCAAGGTATCAGTGCTTCGATGCTCCCGGGCATTTCCGCCGAAGATTGTCTGTTCTCCGATATCGGCATCGATCCTTCATATCCTGGTCTACAGACGCTCGAGGCCACCGACCTGCTGCTCCGCAATCGGGAACTCTTGACTGATATCCATGTTATCATATGGCAGGTTGGCTGCGTCGGTGATGTCGGGTTTAGACGCAAAGGCTACATCAATGAAAACTTTCATATTTTGATTAAGAGATTACAAAGTGTATATGGCAATGATTATGAAATCATCCATTATATTGCTGCTCAGTACCCAGTATCTAAACCAGTAGTTGAAAAGATACCGTTACGTCAGTTTTTAAAGCCGGAAACAGCAAAGAAAGTTTCTGGTATTTCTACTTTCTATGTACCACCAAGAGAAGATCATGCAATCGATCCTGATATGGCAGTGAAATTAGGTTTAGTTAGATCAATTGAGGATGCAAAGAGGATGGCCACGATAAAAGAGAGAAAGATCGATCAATACGGCCCAAGGGAAATGCAAGCCATTAAAGATCTTGACAAGTGGACCGTTCCTCATCCATACGCCCATACACCACCGTCAAACATGGCGGCTTATATAGGAAAGTTAAGTGTAGACAAAGTGGCCCTAGATATGCATGAGGAAAATCCGGGCGAGCTCATGACAGCGCATGAGTTGTCGAGCAGTGATCAGGTTCATGTCAGAAGCGGTCACGCTGGACGTATAAGAATCGCCATGAAGACTGACGCGACCACCGTTCCTCAACAGGTTGCAGTACGAGTCGTGTCAGACCCTGATTTTGCTTCTGCTTATGCTGATGAGGCACGCCGGTTGAAAGGTGACCCGGAATTTGAGACCAAATTCAATGGTTGGTTACTTCTTCGAGGTTATGACACAACCGTTGATGATGTTCAAGCATCTCTTAAAGACTTGCAAAAGACATCGTTGTTGTTCTGGAGTGGTTCGTACAATACATCTAAGGAGTTCACAATTAACATTATAGGCCAGAAACCACCATTAGCAGGTGAACTTCGGGTCAACGATGTCCTTATCCAAAAGCACACTCTGGAAAACCAAGTATTGAAATGGTCTACAAGCAATGGAAACGCATCCAATGGAATTCTGTTCTTATCAGCAACCGAAAAGGGGGAACTTTCCTTTACAGGACGATACTGGACAAGTGGAGCGGAGCCGAGATCAGATAATATCACAGGACATCATCAAGCATTTCAGAGTTCATTGTCTGATTGGATTGGGAAGTACAAAACTTACTTGAATTCCAAACCTGGACCAGAGATCAATATCAGTCAAACCACTTCGTCCTCGCTCTTCACTGTGACTATTGGTGGATCAAAGGTCAACGACTACCGCTTTGATGACAGCTCTAAAGAAATGAAATGGAAGGACGCAAAACAAAATGTGTATCTGACATTCTACACTTCAAAGGACTCATCGGGAAAAGCTACGTTGCATTTCACAGGCTATCTTTGGAATCTTGGTTCTGCTAAGCCAAAAGACGCAAACTTTTCAGGGCAGTTGGATGAAACATACCTGAAGCCTTATTCAGGACAGTACAGAACGAGTCAAAAGATCAATGGGAAATATCAGTACAGCTATGAAGTCTACATAACTGGAGGGGATGATATAGCGAGCACTACCATTCGTGTTGGTGCTAAGGCGATCAATGGCTTTGTCTTCAACAACCCCATTTTGTCTTGGGCAACCGATAAGAATGATACAGGAGGCGAAATCAGTTTTTACATAACGAAAGATTCCAAGCCCGGATTTGCTGGAAAGCTGTGGGATAAAGGGCAAACAAAACCTGATGACTCTAATTATTTTGGATCTTATGATGATACTTATTTACAACCGTGGTCCGCCTATTACAGTACTTCCATCAAGCACGGTGGCGATAAAACGTACAGCCCATCAGATGCACTCCATATCCTTGGCAAGAACACACTCAAAGGATCAGAAATAATATACGGCAAGTCAACTATAAAGAATTTTGCTTTCAACAATCCAATTTTGTCTTGGTCTTCAGGAGACGGCAACTCAACGAATGCAGAGATAACCTTCTATGTAGATGCAAAAACCAAAGGTCGAAAGTTGCTCGGGAAAGTATGGCCACATGGATCCAACAAACCTTCAGCCAATAACTTCATTGGCCTTGTGGATCCACAATTCTTGCAGTCATGGACCGGAATCTATTACACATCTGATAAGCAGAACAATGGAAATTACAAACAAGGTGGAGCTCAAGTGCAGATTGCAGGTGCGAAGACTAAAGATGCAAGCGCTCTGTTTGTTGCAGGTCTAAGAATTCATAATTGGAGGTATTACTCCAGTGGTGGTAACATAGGCTCGTTAGAATGGGACGAAAAGGGCAACTCAAGTGGTGGACAAATGCGATTCTATCTGAAAGATACTGGGTACCAGTCATTTGTCGGCAAATATTGGAAAGCAGGTACAAAAGCGCCATCAGGAGATAACTGGATCGGATCCATGGAAGAACCGCCACCATTGCCAGGTTATGATGCCCCAAGTCCTTGGACTTGGAAGAATGTTGGTTTTGCCGTTGTCAATGGTCTTATCATTCTGTCACTGCAGTTTGCAATTCACTGGGCAGTCAAAAAGTATTTAAGAAGCAAGAAGACGCCGTCTGAACAAGCAAATAAGGAGCTTAAAGATGCAAATGACAAAGTTGATGAATTGGACGAGGCCCAAGAAGCTTCTGAAGAGAATATCAGTGAGGTTGAACGGGAAGGATTTGATGACATTGATGTCGTTGATGGAGAACCAATACCAGATGCACCCACAACAACAACAACAGAAACTACTACAGAAACCACTACAGAAACGACCACAGAAACAACGACAGAAACGACAACTGATACTGATGTCACAACAGATGTTACAACAGAAATAACGACTGACGTGGTGACAGACGTGGTCACTGACGTCATCACTGAGGTTATTGCCGCAGAAGTTGTTGAGATTGTCATTATTGGTCTCATATAGAGACGGTCATAGTAGATAATTATTACAACAGATACAACCATATAGAGACAACAACTACTACTGAACTATGAACATTTCGCAATAACTTCAATAGTAAATAACCTGTGCATAATGACTTTCCAAATAAGGCGTTCATAGCTTTTTACGAATTAATCACCTACTGAGCCGAAGTTTGCTGACTCCTGACAATTTGTATCATAGCTTTTGTGTTGATCAACAGCGATCGAAAAGTTCGTTCAACAATCATGGACGAAAGTCTGTTTAGTAAAATATCCCAAATCTTGTGATATTTAATAGAAACGTTGAATAGTTATGATTATTTTTATAAATTGTAGATATTTCAAATCTTGACAGATCTGAAAGAAAGCCCTTATATTTCACCTGTTTATACGATGTACAATTTTTTCTACACTTTCTTATATTTTACACTTAAAATTCTTTCTGGGTTCGAAAAGGAGTAAAGTTTTCAATTCTGGTATTCGACGGGTCAGTAAAAAGAATGACATGAGGTTTACGGCTTTTATCGTATCACGAACCACTGACTTAAGACAGGGAAATTTCGAGGGATTTTTCACATTCTTATGACAAAGGAGTAAAATAATTATAACTTTGCAGATACGACTTTCTTGCATTCACATGACGATATGTAAACGTATGCAGCAAGTAATCAGACTGTTACGAGATCCAGAGCATACCCCTTGTATTCTACAACATTGTGAGCTTTATAGTTTTGTATTGTGTAAGAGACTAGCAATTATTGATTAGGATTGATTAAGACCAAATCACTGCGTATTATTAATTTTGTACCTGACTCGTTCAAGATTTTGATATCATTTTTGGCTAATTTTATTGCTAACTCATGGAAAAACATTTAATTCAAGATTTGTGATTCGAGAAATATGGACTAATTGTTTTCTTTTTATATATTTATTCCCTGTGCTTGGGTCTGGTGGTTGGAAAGATTTGAATACAAAGACTCTTATTTCCCCGTGGTCATATTTGGTTTATGTGTGTTAATCGGTTGCTTGTTGCCTACTTTAAGATTTATAGAGTATAGATGTGGATTCACATGTTCAAAATGATGGTTAGATCTGTGTTAGACCAAAATGTATATCTGATATTGGTCCAAAATTAATGTTTTGTGACAACTTTACTGGTCAGATCGGTTTTAGACCAAAATGTATTTCTTTGGTCCAAGTGTTTTGTGCAGCTTTACTAAATGTTGCTTATGTAAAAATCAGAACCATTTTACTTTTTAAAGTTAGAAACGTATTTCTTCAATGTTAGAAAATTTTAATTTTTGAAATATTTCTAAAGTAGGTCCAAAATTACATTTTTTACAAACAAAATGTCAATTGTGGCCTGTTTTGGGCCTGGCAATATTTCAAAATAGATTAG